>BHFT01047160.1:14079-36864 GCA_004320025.1 Laticauda laticaudata | reverse complement strand
CCTGAAATTTTGCTCGTCCGCTGTGTCCTTTTTGCATACGTTTTGCATCCATCGGCCAGTGTGACCTAGCCTTTAACAGTAGACATGATAAAACTAGAGAGTTAAAACTTTGATAAAAACACTGCTTCTAATGTAGTTTTTAACTTCAGAATAGTAATTCTGAAAGCACATACTACTTACCAAATAAATTGCTTGAGTGTCCTTGTTTTGATATGGGTTTCAACTCATTTAATCCCCAGGCATAATGTTTGTAATTATTCCAGGCATGGCTCATCATCTGGTGGGAAATGTAAACAGGATTATAATTTGGATTTGGCAAGAAAACTAGCAGGAAATATACTTTAACCAAAGATCAATGCAACTCATTCAATGGTAAATTAAATGTCTATTATATTATAGATATATTTTAATGTTAAACATTATTAGCAGCAACCTCATATTGATGTTTGCTGTTTTAGTTACTCAGTTATACAGGGAACCTACTTTAAGTCTGTTCTAATCCCAATTCTTACTTAGAAATATATAATAGAGACTCATATATTCCCAGTTCAGCGAACACACTATGAATTCCTATTCAGAATTTCTGTTTTAAGTCTGTTGGCTAAAATTAATAAACAATAACAGCAATAATATTCTGATATTTTATTCACCTACAGCATGTAATGACATAAAGGAAATCCAAACTGTGGTCATTGCAGAATTTACTGAAATAATTTAGCAAGGTAAAAGAAAAACTTATGGACATTCCCAGCAAATGCAAAGCTGTTTAATTCACAACACAGGATGGCATCCTTTTTGTAAGCAGAAATACATATTTTACATCTCAATCTATTATATAAATTTCATAAACTTTTGAATACGATTATGCAAATTAGGAATCAGCAAAATGGCATCTGTTGGCACAAAGATGTATACCTTCAGCAGACTAAATGAACATATTTTTGAAAGAAATAACAATTTAAATATGTACAATCTACTGAGATGCTTAAATCCTAAGATTTTGGAAATAATGCTTAATAAATTTTACAATCTTCTATCTGTACCTATACTACCTGTACTACCTTAGCATGCTGTTAATTATTTTCTGGACGATAGGACAGGAAAAGTATCTTCCTTACTATTCCAAAGTGTTTCCTGGCATTAAAAACAAAATATAATCTCTTCATATTGACTTTAGTATAACTCTGAGATTATTCTTTTTAAAAAATGATGCAATCAAATTAATGCCTGTTCTATAGCAAACAGTACTTCCTTCATAAGACAGATGTGATTTCCAATGCACAGGCCAGATGCAAACACCAGAATGCTTGCAAATTCCCATCAATCCTCCTATTGCATCTCCTAAATGTTTATTTTTGATATATAGGCTAGAATTCATACTACTGCCTTTGGAAGGTGCTGAATAACAGATATGAATGTACACATTTAAATATAGTTACAACTCTCCTCTCACAAACAAGAGAGTAAGAGCATTCCTTTCCATAAACAAATATATTTCAGAGTCTCATTATGATCCAGCACAGTTTGGTATAAATGTATCACTTGCCCTTTGAAAGATGTCTCTTCTTGAAGAGAGCTCTCTGCTATCAGTTCCCATTCTCCCAAGATTAATTTTGTTAGTTTTTATCCTTAGCAGGGAAAGATGCACTGATAGGATATGAAGCAACAGCATCCTGGCACTTGCGAAAAACTGGGATGGCCTTACTCCTAAAACCTAAGCTCTCTCACTAGAACTGTGTCCTGAATTCATCTTTCCATTTCTAAACTACATATTGTTTTCCTGCAGGTACCTCACAGCACAGATGCACACACGTGTTGTATTTAAAGATGTGCTTGTTCAAGTATTATATATCAATTGGGACGAAGCTATATCATTTGGGCTAAGCTGTCCCAAATGATATATAAAGCTAAAGCTAAAAAAGCTTGTTGAGGTAATTCCCCGTTCGGAGAATGAGCGCATACAGGGAGACATGTAGAGAGTAGTGTTGGAATAATACACACACAGTACAAAGATATACTGTACAGTAAACGTAAGTTTTTACTTCCAGAAAGTTGAAGCAAAGTCCAAAATAGGCAATCCAAAGTCATTCACAAATTAAATCAGTCAGTTTTCAATCCAAGGATAATCCAAATATCAAAGTCCAGTGTCAAAAACAGTTCAGTACCAGACTTACATAAAATCCAGTAATATCAGTCAAATAGAAGAAATGGAGCAAAGGCAATACTTTCTAACAGAAGGAAATAAAGATACGCTCACACTCTTCTGAGNTTGAGAAACCACACCCAATTGAATGCTCTTGCATTCCCTTAAAGAGACAGTATTAAAATGTCTATCCTGGTTTATATATTTCTAACCCAAATATCTGTTAGGTGACTTATATTCCTAACATACCTAGCTATCAATGTACACAATTATTATTATTTATTTATTCTCTCTATAAAATAAGAGCAAAATCCACATGCCATCATAGATCTTTTCACTTTATAGACCAGTGGTAGTCAACCTGGTCCCTACTGCCCACTAGTGGGCATTCCAGCTTTCATGGTAGGCGGTAGGGGTTTTGTCCCCTACTTTATAAATCACCATTACTGTGGAACTGGTGGGTGATTAGAGAAAATTTTACTACTAACAGAGATACAAAAGTGGGCAGTAGGTATAAAAAGGTTGACTACCCTGTTATAGACCCTGGAATAGGGACAGCCTGCCTTTTTAGTTGATAATTGGCTGAGAGATTTAAAGGACAAAATGAGCAAGCTATCAGTTTCACCTTTTAAAATCCTCAAACATCCTAAAAGTGGTGTAAATTTCCTTGTTTGCTTGAGTTAAGGTGCTATTCCCCACACCAATTCCTTAAGGGCCAGGGCAACAACTTTGGCCTGGCTCATTCTAATGGTGTCATATGTAGCAATACAACCTTGGACCTATTGAAGAACCATTTTTAAGAGAAGCATTCACTGAGATAAAACACCCACAAAAAACCTTTCCCATATCACTGATTTGTGAATATCCATGTTTTGAGATTTGATGTAAAAAGTATCCTGTCAATAACACACCTATAAACACTGACAGGTTAAGCCTTTCATATTATATCAAATAAATATGTATAATAGTTATATTTATATTTATTTATGATATATATTTTCATATAAATGTATATGAAGTATATATAACATGTATATTTGTTTTTTTAAGCTCTCGCGGGTACTTACATTTGTGCTGTTTAGCTTCCTTCGGGTATTATCCCATGTCATGTAGTTCTGTTAAAGTTGTTAGCAATGTTTCAGCAGAATCTTCATCTGCCATCATCAGGCTTCTGTGTGGGATGTGTGTCTCACAGTTCTCTGTTTCAAATTGAGGCTGGTCTATTTTGATTGGCTATTACTGCGTCTGTGTTCATTGGACTTGGGAAGGTTGAATTGATTGGTGTGTTTCTGCTTTTCTTCTGTCTGTCTTTGGTGGGCTTTTGATTGGCTGGCCACTCTGTTCTTGTGTTGGAGGCTTTCCAATCAGCTTAGGCTCCCGTGTGAAAGGACGGCTGCTGATTCATCAGCAAGCTGCTATCATCTCAGCAGAGCTGCTTTTCATTAGCAAGCTGGTTTCACCTTGGTGCCTGGTGGGGGGTGTTTGAGTTGGAGCTAATCAGAGGGAGTCTGTTTGTGCCCAGGTGTTGCTGGCCTGTGGTGTGGAGATCCTTTCTATTGGAGAGTGCAGGCTTCCAAATGATTGACAAGTCTGCTGGAATCATCTCTTCCTTATTCAGTGCTGTCAGCGTTTTTTTTCAATCTTATGGCTTCCTCTGAATGATTCTGTGGCTGGGGTTTTCTATTAGTGGCTAGCGGTTTTTAGTGCATTGAAGTTGAGTGTTGTTACCTGTGGTTTTTTCAGTGTGGACTAGTGAGGAGGTGGTGTTCCAGCTTTTTTACTGCATTTTTGTGTATCTCTAGGTGGGGTACTTATTCTTCTGTTGGTTCTGTCCAATTATGTGGCCGGCGCATGATGTACCAGGGAATTTCGTATATAGCCTTGGTTTTATCCAGGTCATTTGTCTTTGGGGTTCCAGGATGGCTGCCTATTTTTTTGTCTGCTTTTGAAAAGGCAGCTTGATGTGATGGCCTGGTGTAGTATCTTACTGATTTTATCTGTAGTACCTCTTATGTTAGGGCAAGACAGCTGTGTTCCATAGGTCTGTTGGTCTTTCTAGGTCTCTTTTATGTCTTGGTGTGTTTTTGTGGATCAAGCTGGTGATTTTGTTTTTTGTGGAAGCCATTGGCTGTCAATACCGCCTAGATGAACACAAAAATGCAGTTAAAAAGCTGGAACACACCTCCTCACTAGTCCAACACATGAAAACCACAGTCACAACATCAACTTCAAATGGCACTAAAACCCTAGCCACTATAGAAAACCCCAGCCACAACCAGAATCATCAGGAGAAGCCATAGAGATTGAAAAAAGACCTGACAGCATGAGAATAGAAAGAATGATTCCCAGCAGCACTGTCCAATCATTTGGAAGCCTGCACTCTCAAATAGAAAGATCTCCACACCACAGCCAGGCAAACACCTGGCACAAACAGACTCCTCTTGAATAGTCTCCAACTCAACACCCCCCCCCCACCAGGACCAGGTGAAACCCAGCTTGCTAATAATAAGCAGCTTGCTGAATGAATAGCAGCCCGTCCTTTCACCGGAGCCAAGCGCATTGAAAGCCTTCAACACCAGAACAGAGTGTTTGCCAGGCCAATCAAAGCAACAAAAAACAGACCAGAAGAAACCAGAAACACCAATCAATCAAACTCCAAGCTCCAATGAACACAGGAGACCCAGGCTAATAGCCATACAAATAGACCAGCCTCAAATTTTGAAACAGAGGAACTTGTGAGACACACATACCACACAGAAGCCTGATGCATTGGCAGATGAGATTCTGCTGAAATGTTGCTACAACTTTAACAGAACTACAATGACGTGGGATAATACCCGAAGGAAGCTAAACAGCACAACATGTATATTATATGTGTAGTATATGTATATGAACATGTACTGTATGTATATATTGTGTGTGTAAAGTGAACAAATCTTACTCCCCTTAGCACTGATGATGTTTCTTATTTTGGTAATAAATATCTGCAAGAAAAGGACCAAGTTTAGAGAATATCAAGGACCTTACAGTTATAAACTGGTTTATAAATATACAAATAGTCCGTGAATTTGAATGTCTAGTTGCCAAGCATCAAATTTGGATCACATGACCACATGGATACTGTGATGTTAAGTGTAAGAACTGGTTGTAGGTTATTTCACTGCTACTGTAATTTCAAACAGTGGCTCAATAAATGGTTGTAAGTCAAGGACAATTTGTATTAGCTTAACTTTTGTGAGTAGAGAAAAGGGGCATCGATGCTTTATTTTTAAAAAAACAAAACCTCCAAAAGAAGACATTTTCCACTGCCTAATATTGTGAATATCACTTTCAAAGGACCAAGTTGAAATATTTGAAGCCACAAGATATTTGTGGAGTGGAGCGAGATTTACTCAATGGAGTATTTCCTGTGGAGCTAGATTTACTCAATGCTAAATTTCATATTTTCAACCAAAAACAATCTTCAGTGGAAATAAATATACAACTGCTATGGCAAATCTATACAATTGTAAAGCACAGATGGTCACACTAGAGAGAGTTAATAAAGGTGACTTGATTGCCAAATCACCATCTGGCAGAATCAAACAACAGCAGGAAAAATGTTTGGTATTGCAAGTCACATAGTTCTGCAGGATGAAATAAACATTCACAACCATGCTGACTTTTTAAAAAGTGAGCAACAAACCTAACTATGTAAATGCACAGAAATGGCTGAATATGCAAATAAATTTCTCACAATAAATATTTCATGAATATCATTGGAAGGATTGATGACACCATTACAAAACCATTAAATATGAAACCCAGAATATTGGTATAGGGATGGTCAGTTTCCCAACTGAAATAAATCTAGATAAAATATTCTGCTTTATCCATTTTGCTCTTTCAAACAATTCCCCCATCCCCTTGGTTTCACCCATTCAACGATGCCACTGTACACGAGCCACTCCCTTCAGTTCTTGGATGCTGAAAAAAAATCATAAGGGAAGCACCCAGGCTACAAATCATCATTAGAATGGTAATTAAAACAGAAAGGTAAGGAATATAGATAAGTTGAATCCTAATGTACATATCTTTAGATCAGTTGGGATTCAGAAGATAAGTCATTTGCAAGAAAACAACCTATATATATTAGGTTATGCTATCTCTGAAGTTTTTTCACCAATATACCACAGTCTATAGTATGGCTATATTATTCAGTTTGGATTGCAAAATTCAGGCTACTTAAAGACAACTAGTTTTCTACCTTCCTTTCCATAGAAGTCACCGAATCTCCAGAAACAAAGTCCAGTTTTAAGGAGCATGATTCTTTCCCACAGTGAGTCTTTTCACTATTTATCAAATGGGTAGCTCATATTCTTTCTCCATCCATGAGTTATAAACTCTGGTCATGACCCACCAAGTAGGAGTTCTAGAACCTAACTGAAAGAAACCAAATGATTATTACAGATGTAGAAATGGTTATATCTGGGCCTTCTTTGAACACATTACTAGGAAGTAGGAGTTTAGATGTATTTAGACTGGAGCAGCTAACAACTACTCAGCTGCTTTCTCTATTTGGATTAGACTGGATAACACTTTCCAATTTTTTTTTTCTTGACTCATTTTCATCTATGATCTTTCATTTATTGGGTTCCACTGCATCAAAGATAGTTCTATTTTCAAACAGCCATCCTTTAATAGATAGATAAACCAACAGAATTCCAAACTCCTGTTATATAATTTATCCCCAAATTTTCACTAGGTCAGAAAAAAATAATTCTTTTCTCATCTGATGCTCAAATACCATAATAATTTCTAACTTCAGTCTTTTATTCATATTTTATTGATTTCATTTATTCAACCTAAATGTTCAGATGTATGATTCTACAAGATCCAGTGTAGCAAACACTAGTCAAGTTAAGCAATCCAAATTATTTTCTGTTGTGTTCTAAGCAGAAGGATAAGCTCTAAATTTAGTTGCAGCAAAACAAAATATTCCCATACACCACCAACTTCACCCATCATATTTTATCAAGTTCTTTTTACAATACATCTTCCACATTGTGGGTTTTTTCAACTGACAGATTGTTACACAGAGCCTGTATTGAGGAAAAGAAAAAGAAAAATGGAACAAATCTTCAAAACAACAGACAGGAATCTTGCATGCAATTCATATTACTTGAAAACTAATAACCCCTTCAAGTCAAAGTGCCAAAGAACAGCCAAAAACATGATTCAAAGAGCTACAGGGGATTCTGACTATTATGGTTTATTTTTTAAAAGGCAAGGGAAGATTTGGGTAGAAAGAATTACAGATTTATATGTTGAGAAGAAGATAATTGGATGTGATTGAAAGGACTCTGATCTAAACAACCACATATTTTAAGGCTGCAATATTATGCCCAATTAGCTGGTAGTAGTTCTTATGATCAGTCAAGGAGTTATGCATACATAAAAATGCATAGGATTTCAACAGAAAATGTGGAAAGCTGACAACCATGATCTGGAATGGGAGGATTCACACCTCTAGCTTTAAAAAAAAGTAGCTTTTAAAAAACCTTGCAGAGCCTTGGCACTTTAGAAAACAAAAAACTTGCAACACTTTAGAAGAAAAAGCTGGCAGAACCATGGACCTTTAAAAAAACCTTATTGAGTGACGCATCCCAAGAGTAGAGTGGTGGTGTCCCCCACTTACTACTGCTCCCCTGGCCTTCTGCCCCATCTCCGACTGCAGCCAAACTGCCAGTTCAGGATGGAGCCAACCTACCACTGGTGCCCTCTGACAGCCTGCTCGCTTATTCAGCCCTCCATCCAGCAGCCACAGAGAGTTATCCTCACAGTGAATTTTGATGTTGAGATGTCCTACGAAAAATTGGTGACACCAAGTTGGCAGGGGAAAGTTGGCAGTGGTGAGAAGGCCACCCTTTGCTGGCCACCCTGAACTAACGGTGTTGAGTTGTCAAAGACCCTCGTCTTTACAAATAAGTGCCAACCAAAGCCAGATGCAGTTCTAAAGGATCTATAGATAGGCTTCTGATAATAGAGTCACCTTCAGTAAAGATTCTTTGGCCTTTAATGGCATTTTGATGATCAAGCAAATTAACCAAAACACAGATGCCTCAAATAATCAGATCCTAAAACTTCACTCAATACAAACCCTAAAAGTTGGGCCAGGTGAGCAGTTAAATATAGAATTGTTGGACAGAGTCATCATATGATTTCCAAATTGCACACTTTCCAAAAGAGCTGAATGCACAATGTATTATAATAATCAAGCTTCTTCTAGTTTTCAGAGTTCATTCATTGGAAAAAATGTTGTGGCCATTAACATGCTTCCTATGTATTTATAAGTTGGAGGTTATCTGGTTATCTGGGAGGAGAATACTCAGAATGCTTGTAAAACAATATAGCAACGTAGCAAAGAATTGTTGGAGAGGACTGCTGAATATCCTGTTTGCTAAATCTTTCACTATAAGGATCTACTGTTCTAATTTAATCAAAGGGAAACTCAGTGATTTAATAGTTTCATTTGGATAATGTAAAAATGTTCTTTGTGGATAATTAATAATTGAATCATGGACTTGGGGATGATTTTGGAAGCTGCTCGTTGTAATCTCCTTTCTTATTCCCCTTCTTAATGTAGGTTCTGAATGTAGCTAAAAGAATCTTGCTAAATGGCTGTCACATGTTTATTTTATTTTAGTTTTATTATTGATATTTTAGTTATTTAAAATAGATTTTTATTTTTAAACCAACTTTTATTTAAAAACCTACCACTTCTTGATTAAATTGGTTTCGTCCAAAATGTCTTTCGGAAATTTCTTCTAGTGATCTTTCATTAAATATTTAATTCAAGTTCTAATGTTATTTTTGGGATTATATTATAAAATCAAACAATCAGTTAATCTGGTGTGCTTTTATATGCCTGTCTTTGCAATATTTGAAGACTATAATCATAGTTCCATTTAATGTTTTTCTCCAAGCTAAAGGGTCTTCAACTGTTCTTGTAATACATTTGTAATAGCAGCTGCATGCCACATTTTTGCCAACCTGTCACAGGTTACCTGTGCTTCTATGATATTATGGGGGTTATATGGTGGATCAGTTGACAAGCTGAACTCATCAATTAATTATTATTCAGTTCCTGAGTCAGAAGAAATATTGTGAAGACATTTTTATAACAGATCTTTAGAGCTATAAAGGGTGGTTTCCTACTGGTGGAAAAGTTACCTTGTCCTGCCTTCTGGGATTATTCAGATATGCCCTGAATAATCCAGAATAGAGCAGAACTATTTCTTGTCCTATGTTTATAAAAAAGTCTTCCAAAGTTACATACAAACTTCAATGAGAAGCCAGTTAATCAATCAGTATCAGCACCTATCTTCAATCTAAAATACATGAATTTTTAAAATGTTTTTACAAAACACAGAAAAACTAATCCAACCTAATGAAAGAGAGAGAGAGAAAGTTTCTGATTTCTTTTGCAGCAAATATATTTATAAAATTATTTCTTAAAATCCATGATTGAATAAGAAAAGAGAAAAATAGGGCAGACACTTGTTTTAAATCTTTTTTTTTAATTTTGTGGGCACAAAACAACTGCTGTCACATTAGAAACAGCGAAATATGCCTCTTTTCTCCTATTCCTTCCCTTCAGCAGCACTTGGAGGAACCACAAGCTTTGTATTTTTAAAAAAGTGCATATAACTTTCTGTTGCAATTTTTAAAAAGTAAACCTGAACCAAAGTATTTTGTCATTAAAAATCTTTCACAAAGGGGTTGCATTTTCACCAACATTTGAAAATTCAAGAAAAACATCCTCACCAAGTGATGATGATGGAAATAATCTATCAAAAATATTGTATCCAATTTACATGTGTGGGAAGCCCCCTCTCCTAGAAGAGTGAAATATTTTGAGAAATATTAAAAAGGCAGAAAATTGTATTTCCCTAAATGAGAAATGGAGAAATATGTTTTTTAGAGGCAGGAAACAGCCCCAGTCTCCCTGCCCCCAAGCAGAAACTAAGAAGGCAGCTTTTAGAAATGCAGGTTTGGTAATCCATTCATGACAGGATATTTTGAAACAAAGGCAGAATGGTAGGATTAGAAGCAGCCCCTAACTCAAGATCCAAAACAGGACGAAAGCCATTAAGACATAATAGGAATTGCCCAATACCCTTCCAGAAAATAAGCCTCTTCATTGCACCATCCCAGAGCAGTCCAAACTTGGAACCTGGGAGCTCAGACAAGCACCTAGAATTTGCATTTCTTCTTTTGCCCATAGAGCCATCTATGGCCCCTACATAACCCCATAAGAATCTGACAACAGCCAATAGAATATATGTTCTTGCACAGGAACAGGAAGCTCAAATACAAAGTCCAACAAAGTTATAACAACCCCTTCACTCTCAGCTCCATTTTGTCAGCTGCACAAGAACCATAAACCCTAATGGTTCTGTTCACCAGTGGATGGACCTTCTTTACAATCAGCCTCCAGCCTCCATTTTGTTTCAGTGCCTTTCTCCAGTTTAGAACTGAACCAGATGGATATTTCTTCCAACACATACTTAATATGTTACAGTAAAAAGATAGACTATGGCTAAAGCTATTTAACTAGCTTTTCTAGTAACTAGGTTGCTTAAATCTCAACAGAAAACTTTTAAAAATAATATCTGAGGTTTCCCTCATTGATTTCTAAAATGAGGTATTGTGGAAGTATAAAAATGAACATGCTACAAAAATGTTGAATTGTTATTTTGACATATATTTATAAACTATAAAACATTAAGGTTTTTCCTCTTATAGGAAAAGATGGCACATTTAAAAATAAAATATACCAATAAACAGCAACCTAAGAACTGGACATGTAATAATTAGGCTTACCCTCTGAATGTTTATTTCAATACAGTGTATTTCTTGTTTAACAGTCTTTGGATTAATTTTCATCTGTCTTTGTTAAAGAAATAAACTATTTTAAATGTTTAAATGCTATATAGGTGTGAAACTCACTGCTCATTGAGAGGCGACTTAAAAATAGCTTGCTGTGCAAAAGTGATAGTGAAGGCAAATCAATAGGGGTCACAAGTTGTTAATCTGTGCTTTGAAATATATTCAAAACAGAATCTGCTCTCAAGTATCCCAACTGGATATCAGCCAAAGCACTAAACTGAAGGCACTAAACGACCCAGTCATGATGGTGACTTCTAATTCCTTCCCATTTAAAAATTGTCAAGGCCCATACCGAACAGCCCTTTAGCCTAGCACATTCCCAATGACTGCTATAGATATGCTGGATCCACTGTAAGGAATCGTGCTGTTAGAAAGAAACTGCCTACATCTGCACATTTCCACAACTTAACAGAACTAGCTACACATGATATTCTTGCAGTCAAGACACAACTGATCTCTTTCTAACTTTTTATTCAGAAAAGTAAAGGCTGCTATTTGTCTAATTATTTGTAGGGAAATATGCATTATGCATAAGAATGAGGCCTGATATTACAATGCTTACATGCTCACTCAGAAGAAAATTGTCTTATGTTTCAGGGGAAAATAAATAACTAAATGCTCCCTGAGACTTTCATTTTGATAAATATGCTTATGCTTGCAAACTTAAATCTTAATAGCAATTTCAGTCAGCACCCATACCACTGTTCAACCCTATTTCTTCTGGCATTATAATGTGGAAGAAACGCCTCAACTGTGCTGGCATCATCATTTCTGAGCAGTCACTGTATTTGGTTTAAGTAGTCAGTCATTATATAATCAAGACACATGAGTGAGAACTGCCCTTTTTGTCGTGATGAACAAACATCTGCAACTGATGTAACACTGAAAGCAGAATACTTGTGTTTGCTTCCTGAGCAGCTAGAAGAATCTGCCTGTTTATCTGCATGCTGTATATCTACAGGGAAGGCTTGCTTATTTTAAAAACATAATACTTATTTTATCTCTGACAAGAAGAAGGTTTCAGATTTAGGTCTAGCTTCAACTCAGAATATATAAATGATAAAAAGAAACAGAATCCAGTACCCAGGTCTTGTGATCAATTGAAATGGGAAGAACTATTATGTTTAAGTTCAAACACCATGTCATCTAAAACTTCAGTTTCTTGTTTACTTTCAACTGAGTGGGGTGTAATCTATGAGGCATCACTAAATTTAAAAAGTAACTGTATGGTGAAGCCATGCTTAATTTGGAACTGTTTTTTTCTATAATCATTAGATAGACAGACAGACATATATAGATATAGATATAGATATATAGATATAGATATAGATATAGATAGATATATAGATATAGATATAGACATAGATATAGATATATATTCCTATAAATTCTTATCTGATCCTGCTGACAGTGACTAACAAAAGGAATTATGATTCTTGTTGAATGAATATTTTTTGCCTGGAAAGATCTTGGATGTTCTCTATTATCAAACATCTAAATGGACCGGATCATCATTGATGTGACATAAAGTATTCCTAAAAAAACTATTTCAAATATTTTCCTTAATATTAATTTAAAAAATGAACCATTGTAAATTTTCTTATCAGACAAATGTATATTGGACAACATTACCACAGTGAAAATAAAGTCTGGCTGTAGATTCTACCATTCTTTTGCATCTGTTTATACTAAACTGTGCGTAGCACTAGCCTAAAGACTACCCATTTGATTTGGCAGTCTTCTTGGAGAGAGAATACCCTATCTCTAATGCTATTTAATGGAGTAAAAGGTCTTGATCCCTTGAATCATATGACTATATGAATCATATTGATAGGATAATTCTTCAGGCAGAACACAATTTGGAAGTGAGCCAACAGCTGACTGAAAATAGCACAAAAAAGACACAAGTCCCATTTTCTGGATTTAAATTTGATTATTGTATATAATTGTGGATAAGCCGAGAATTTTAGGTCCCAAACATACACAAAAATTAGGTTCAGTTTATCCACGTATAGCTTTATCCATGAATACATATGGCAATATTATTTTAAAATACGGTATTTGTAGATTCTTCAATCAATCCATCCTATTTATTTCAGTCATAGACCAGAGACCAGAACAAATAAAAACACACAGTAAATATACAATTAAAAATTATATATAAAATAATAAATAATAGCTAAAATCTATGATAAAATCCACTGTCAATTATATATGGTCTAACTGTACTAAAATTAAAATCCATAAACTGTGTGGCCTGTAGTCACATAGTAAAAGGGAAAGGAATAAGCAGTACTTATTCTGCATTTGTTGAATAAAATAGCTGTGGTGAATTAGACACGTGTTTCCAACAAATCCCAGTGCTACTGCACATTATCTAGCCACTTGTGCTGTATTTATGGACTGTTTGTCCTTAAGCAGCCACTGGAGATAAGCAGCACTGGAATGGCCAGGATACTTTAACAATTATTGGAAGAATATGTTTTTTTCAAATCTCTCTGGAAAAGGAACATCAAAGGAGTATGTGACCAATGGTCTCAACCTCCCCTGAGACACAAGAACAGGATCTTTCAGTCAATGGTATCTTTTTATTCTTGCTATACAGGATGGCCAATGGAAAGGAATGAGGGTATTTGTGAATAAGCCCATCCTCAGAACAGCCATCCCACACATTTTTAACCAAATACTTAAATAAATCAAGAGTTGGCCTATATACATTTTCATGGTATTTTGCTTAAAAAAAATGAAATTTTCCAAATGTAGGATAGCAAGGAAAAAAGGTGACAATTGACAATCAAGTAAACTGATGGAATAGCTGCTACAACAATTCAGCAAAAGAATTACATGTTGCCAAACAGATTAGAGAAACATATGTATGCATTCATTGGACTCAACTCTCTGTTTTTATAGCACTCTGTCAGAAAGCAATACAAGTAGAAAAGAATAGAAAATAATCACTTTGTAATTAGTTTCACATTACCAGTTTTAAAAGAAGAATTGACTTTTTTTTCCCCTGACCTAATATTTAAAGCAATGGTTCTCAATCTTGGCAACTTTAAGACATGGGGATTTCAACTCCCAGAATTCCCCAGGTAGCCTAGGTTATCAGTTCATGATAACTGTTTGTACAGTCTACATGACATAAATATAACATATTGTATGTACCTCTTAACAACAGCTCACAGTATCTTTTCACAATAAATATGAAAGTCACAGTACAAATGATGTACAAAATAAAAGAACAAAAAAATGTATTTTGTCTGTTTGAAAGTAAATGATTCTAATGCAAAAAATGTCTGCCTACAAGCATAGCAACATTCTTCACTTCCACATAAATGGAATTTATGAATAAGTGCCAGTTAGTACCAGCATGAAGAACTTTAATGGGAAGGATGAAGAACTTTCATGGGAAGGAATACCATTGGCTGATCAGTTAGGTCCTTAGAAAAAATAAAAATTACCCTGCAGTTATAGCACAAGGCAAATTTGCACCCTATAAAAATAAATACAATCCTTTTTCAAAGTTATTTAGGATACAAATGCCAGTATAAAACATTTTCAGAATACGATTATGCTGGTAAATTTTATTACACAAGACTACAATATAATGTACTGTATGTTTGATGGCAACTCCCAAATTGAATGTTCTGTCTAAGCACAAGCTTGATGAAAAATTACTTGGATGACAGGAAAACAGGGTGTGTGTGTTACTGACTCATCCCAAAATATGACATTTTAATAGAATACAAATTAACATTCTTAGAGCAAATCAGAGAGGTGTGTCATTTGAAAACTTCAAAACTTGAGTAAGCATGTTCCATGGTTCAATCATATCAGTAATTAAAATTAGCGGTACCACTAAATTAAAGCTGCCAATGGCAAATCTAGTTGATAGCCAATTATTCTTCAGCAGCAATGCTAACAATAAAGGGAAGAGTGACATAAAAGCAACGACAGATGCTCTTACAGCTTCCTTTCCATCAAAAAGACAACCAATTCTATGCATTCTTGGTTCCAGATAAACTAAAAAATAATAATGGAGAGCAAGTGACAAGCATTCATCACAATTTCACAATGCAAACTTTATCCCAACATACTTATGTGCCCTGTTGCAATTCAAGTATAAAAGGATGGAATTTCTGTCATGATGTCCCTGTCATATTTTGTCATCAATGTGTTTATTTCCTTTACCAATTTTGTTGCATAGCTTTGAGGGAGAAATAGTTTTTAGGGAGAAACATGACCTAAAATGGACATCTCCCCCATTATACAACTTGCCTCATGGTATAACCGGAACAATCTGGAACTGAACACACTCAAAACCGTAGAAATGGTGGGAGACTTTAGAAGAAACCCTCCCATTCTACCACCTCTTACAATACTAGACAACACAGTATCAACAGTAGTCAAATACATAGACAAAACACAGCTATCAAACAGTAGAGGCTCTTCAAATTTCTAGGTTGTCTCAATCCACATGACCTAGAAACGGGCGACAC
Organism: Laticauda laticaudata; assembly: GCA_004320025.1. Classification (NCBI taxonomy): domain Eukaryota; kingdom Metazoa; phylum Chordata; class Lepidosauria; order Squamata; family Elapidae; genus Laticauda; species Laticauda laticaudata. The sequence continues at coordinate 21,291 of BHFT01047160.1, read as the reverse complement.
TGAACATCAAAAACGTTCATCAAAAAAAGCACAACAAAAGACATTGTTCTTTCTGCCCACTCAGAAACCTCAAAACTGCCAAGGAGCTGCTAATACAGCTTCTACAGGAGGAATTGTTGGAGTCTATCATCTGCACTGTCTGGTATGAGTTCTGCAACCCAACAGGTACCAGACCACAAGACTTCAGAGGGATTAATTAGCGACTGCAGAAAAAAACAGTTACTACCCACCCTGTCTTCCAATTGGAGAGACTTGGTATACTGCAATGGTCAAAAAGACGGGCTGCTGGAAATATTTACAGACCCCCTCAATCCCGCGAACACAAATGTTTCAAACTCCTTCCCTCAAACAACGCCGTAGTAGAGAACACGTGCACACCAAACAACTCTAGACACAAGAACAGTTTTTTCCCGAAAGCCATCGCACTCTCCGAACAAATATTCCCCTCAACACGTGTTCTAACTATTTACAAAAGTGTAAATTACCATTGCTCCTTTTCACCCATCCCTCGCCCTTGTGATTGTACGACTGTAACTTTTGTGCTTGCTATTCTTACAATTTATTTATTGTGACTGTTTCCTAGTATATTTGTTTGTTGATCTGTACCTGATTCTTGATTCTTAATGAATGTATCTTTTCTTTTATGTATACTGAGGGTATTTACAACAAGACAAATTCCTCGTGTGTCCAATCACACTTTGCCAATAAAGTATTCTACTCTATTCTAACGTGTGTCCACTTGAAGAGTATCTATCTGAGCATACATATAACCTTTTGGTCATTAAAAATACAATCTACAAGAGGAGATGGAGGAAAAGATTTTGCCCAAAGATAAATGACAGGCCAATGAAAAATAAGAATCTGGCATTTATACTGCATAAACATAATATGTGTGTATGAAGCAGTGGTGGTATTCTACCAGTTCGGCTCGGTTCTGCTGAGTCACTAGTAGTGATGAGCAGTGGAGACCGAACTGGTTCTCTCTGCCACTCTGCTTTTGGGCCCACCTGTCTACCCAGGCTCCCATACTCACCTTTATCCTCTGTTTTTGAAGCGCAGCTACTTTGTGCGGCACAGTAGAGTGCCACATGACAGCTGCTGAAGCAACTGGGAGAGTGCAGGCTTGCAAGAGAGGGGTTGGAATGTCTCTGCGCCTGCACAAAGTGCACATTTGGCACATGTACACATGCATGCAAGGTGTGTGCATGCACGCAAAGTGCGCCCGCCAAGCCACACCCCCGAACCTGTGGTAAAAATTTTTAAATCCCACCACTGGTATGAAGTATGCTAAATACTCCTACTTCTTGCTATGGAAGCTGATGAAAGAGAGCATTCTCCCTATAAGTCTACAGCTTAATAAATTGTTCGGGATATTGTAGAGCTAAGTGCAGAAAATGACAATCATGTAATTTATTATTCTCACCTTACTACAATCATACATGTGCTCTACTAGGAGAACTCTTTGTGCACCAGTTTTCTTCTTCTATGTAAAATGAGAATATTAAAATTTTATTCTCTACTCTTGAGATTGAATTCATTAAGACTAACAGAACTTATTTCAGCTCTCTAAATGGAAGGCAGCATTGAAGTGCAAATTATATTATTTTAACAAAAGATGCCATCATTAGAATAATAGAAGCTAAAATGAAAAGCAATTTTTTTCATTCCTCAGCATGCTGAAATTAGTCTAATGCCTATGTCAAAGCAAGAGAAACAATAATAAATAATGAAAGGTAGGTGATGCCAATTGTTAGAAAGAATAGCAAAATCAGCAGCACAGAAAAACAGATTTAACAGTTGGCAATTGCTCACTTGTGTTATGTTAAAACAAATTAAGTTCAGAGTTAAGCTACCATCGAAATATGCTATTTGCTAAATAGTTTTGGGCAAAAAAATCAAGAGAAAAGAAAGAAATATTGGTTTCAGAGTTTTTCTATTCTGCTCTGAACATTTTTGCTCTTAACATCATTAGTATAAGATGTTTCATTCTCAGCCAGATAATGTTATTTGTATCAACATTCTGGGAATATAGAGGTTTTCTTTACAGAATCAAACTATTGCCCACCTAGTCTAATTTCTGATGATTTAAGGATGTAGCAGGCTTTGCACAGGATGTAAAAGGACATACTTGAAAAGTAGATGGGAACAGGATATGAAGAATGATGGAGACTTTCTGGATTTTAAGGGATAGATTGATTTTTTAAGTGCCATCAAGTTATTATCAATTTTAGTAACCACACAGACAGATTTTCTCCATGGTGATCTGTCACTAACCGTTCAGGTCTTCCAATGGTAGATTCATTGTTGCTGTAACTAAGTCTATCATTCTTGTTTTGTTGGTCATCCACTTTCTTTCCCAGCATTAAAGTCTTCTTGAGAGCTATGTCTTTGGCATACATCCAAAGTAGGTTAATTTAAACCTGGTCATTTGTTCTCCAGAGTAGGAAATGCCAGAATTCTGCATGCAATACATGTGTTCTCATCCTGGCACTTGTTATATTGATAACAGTTATATTCTCATAATATTAAACAGTGCCATGACTTGTAATTTCACAAATATTAATATTATTATATATGGTTTTATGTGAAATAAATACACTTAAAATAAAAACACACGGAACAAATGACCTAAGTAAAATGAATTCTCAAGAATAAACTAATTTATTGCAGAAAATAATTTAACTTGCTTCTGTTCATGCAAACATGAATTGAAAACACACTTCCTATCTGGAGGCAAATGATAACTTCGGGATAAAAAGGACTATATTCCAAACCTAACTTTCATGCATTAAATTAGTGAAGCATTATCTTGAAGCAGTTATCTTAAGATTGAAAAGAATATATCTGTTCTATTGTTTAGTTTCCAATATTACATCTAGCAAGATGCACAGATGTAAATAAGCTGTGCATAGGTGCTCAGTTTGTAATCCTCAATTGTAAATGACAACCCAACTAGGCAACAAAAACTCAAAACATTTTAATATAGAATTTATGATTTAAGCAACTGTTTTTATAGTAGCAAGGAAAAAAGAAATATAAGACCTATTTTTTTCTGCATTAAATGTTCTTTAAGTCTACATAAACCAGTCCAACTTGATACTCAACTAGTTTTTGTATCAATCTTGTCTAGCATCAAATTTCTGTCTCATGGTTTGTATGATGCTTTGTATCTCAATTTTCTGTTAAAATATAAACAACTATAGCAAGCATTAAAGTGACATGAGTAAATGCAAGGATATCCATGATGAAAACCTAATGTGACCTCAATTAATAAGACTTCTTCATGCAATGTGTTTTAAAAGGGATGCTTAAGCCTTGCTGATTTATTGTTTGAACTAGGACTAAAGGCTTTAATTCATGTTTCCCTATTTTGTTTTAATTACACAGTTCTTATATCCATGTATGTATACCTGTAAAAGTATGTGAGAATGACTTTGGGAGACAGAGAGAAAAGACCAGTTCATTTTTTTAAAATATTGAGAAATGATACTGCAGTTGTTCCTTCAAACAGGTAGCCAATGCATCAGAGAATATTTTTAGCTTAGTATCTTTCTAACACAATATCTTCATTGTGGTGGCAATGCAATATATAGTGGTTTTGGTGCTGTGAAATTGTGTATTTTCAAAGAAAAAGCATTTACAGAAAGTAAAATATCCAAAATGTCTTCAGTAAATTCATCTGCTACATATTTTCTACCTTCACAGCAGAATCTATATTATAAACCTCAGTTAGTAACAGTACAAAATTTCCAATAAGATATATGAATTCATCAATCCATGAATTTGTAAAGCAAGTTAAAGTTTGATTTAACTTTTAAATAAAAATGCTTAAATAACAAAATTATATAATATTGAATCTGCTCCTCAAAAGTTGTATTTGTGGGCTTCTGTACATAGTATTTCAAGAGATGAGGCCATAATTATAGGCATATTCAACAGCTATGGGTTACAATCACAATTATAGTGTGAAAAAAACAGCATTAAAATAATTTATATATAGTTCTCCATTAACACACATGTAATTTCAAGCAAGTCATATTAGTTTTCTTGGCATTTACATGATGGAAGGGTGCTTAAGATTGTGGGCACCACCAACATTATCTATGAATCAGGTTATAATACATATGTATGATTTTATTAAGTGCTTTGTAATTCTTTGTATTCTTAGTGAGATGCCATTCAGCTTAACTCTTGAAAAACCTGTAGTACCTTTTTACTTCATTTAGTTTTATGGGCTTAATATGACGACCCAATTTGAGCATTGCAACTCAAGTAGTTAACAACAAAGCAAAGAAAAACAAACAAAAACTTTTTTTTAATGGAGAACTTTAATGGAGAGCATGAATCTTTTATGAAGGTTATTCCATGTAATCTTTTTTGTACACAGAAGAAACTGCTCATTTTGCAAACCTTACGAAGATGTAGTTACTCCTTTACTTATGACTGCAATTGAGCCCCAAATTTGTGTTGCTAAACAATTGTTAAGTGAATTTGTCCCATGACTTTTCTTGCCATAATTGTTAAGTGAATAACTGCAATTGTTAAGTTAGTAACACGATTAAGAGATTCTCCCTTCATCATTGACTTTGCTGTCAGAAAGTCGCAAAAGTTGATTACATGACTCTGCGACACTGCAATCAAATATATGCCAGTTGCCAAGGGTCCAAATTTTGATCATGTGGCCATGGGAAAATGATAACACTGTTGTAACTTTAAATGGTCACTAAAAGAATGGTTATAACTCAAAGACTATCTGTAGAAGCAAATTAATATTTTGCTCTGTGGATATGTTACATTTAACCTATTGAAAATATCCAAGTAATTTTAACTTATGATACATATTGTTGTTTATACTTTATTATACTTATTTTATTAAAACATTGTGTCATATGAGATTTTTATTATCAAGTGCACTGGATTTTTTCAGCTTGTCTACTAGATCTTGCAGAAGAGGCATGCTCTGGATCTTATGCACTGCAGTATTATTTGATGGAACCCAGGAATTGTGGTGCCCATCATCTGGAATATTATCCCCCAGATTAAATTTGCTGCAATCCTGAGCCATTTCATAAAGTCTTGAAGACATGGTCTTGTTACGAAGCCTAGGACCCAAGTGTATGATTGAACTCTTATATGATTGTATTAATTGTTGTTGGTTTTTATCTCAGTTGCTAATATATTATTAGTTAGTGTTTTTATCTTATATATAAACATTGATGGCTCTCCAAAGTCATGTATTGAAGATGGATAACCGTGTAAATTGAATGAATAAATAAATGTTGGCTTGAAAAAAAACTTGTTAGGTGATTTCCTCTTACCCTTAGAAACTGCTTAGAAAGGCATGACTATGTCCTTGATATATATGAACTATTAAGTAGATTATTACAGAAACATCCATAGGATATTTCTAAAATTAAAGGTAAGTCAATGAATAACATAACAAAAAGATGGAAAAAGCATTTTCAGTGGCAGCTAATAATTACTCTAAGGATTTGCTCCCCCAAAAAATATCAAAGTCCCCCAACAACCTCCCAAAATAAGGGAACAAAACAGGGGAACGAATTTGCCAGAATTCTCCTTCGTACTTTTTAAGCTCCAGATTTCACTTCTATTCTAAAAGGTCAGACAGGGCTCTTCAAACCTGACAGTTTTAAGTCTTGTGGACTTCAACTCCCAGAATTCCTCTTCCAATCATGTTAGCTCAGGAATTCTGGGAGCTGAAGTCCACAAGTCTCAAAACTGTCAAGTTTGAAGACCCTTGGTCTAAGAAATACTTAAAATTCTGAAGATCAAACAGCACTTTCAGTTGCAGTCCTCCCCTCTCCGCAGGAAGACATCAATACAAAAACTATTTGTTTGACACTTAAAGAACTCGAGGTTCCCTCTTGATCTCTTTTGTAGGCTTGAAAGGCTACCTAGAATCCTAAATTACCAGAGCAGAATCTGACCAAGAGAGGACAACTGGGAGATGTCCAATTCCTTCCAGATAATCCTTTGGGGCTTATTTGTTTGAATAATCCCACACGTGGCATTTCGTTTCCTAAGGCAGAGAGCACTTGAGTTGCCACGGTGAGCCGATTAGCTGCTCCTTTCTTTCCGTAACATTCACTTTCCTCCCCTCACCCTTTACCCAAATAACTTCCCTAGGATATTATTTTTAGCCCATGTAGTAATGCTTGAGAACCACGGACATTAAGAATCCTTTTTATGAGGTAGTTCTCGGGCGCGCCGTTTCTTCTTTGATCGAATTTTCTCCCGTGTAAGTAAGTCCAAAGAAAGACAAAGGCCAGCTGTGAAAGAATTGGCAAACGTGCTAATCCTTCTTCCCACCTCGCCACAGCTGAGAAAAGGGAGTCCCGCATTTACCCAACTTATGACAGATTTACTGTTACAAATTCACCTCCTGAAGGCGACGCGTCAAAGGAAAAAAGCGGGCAGGAGGGAACTTCGAGTTCTCTCGTGTCAATCCAAATCAAGCCCGCGGCTGTAAATGAGCCACGTGGAGCCTTTGCTGTAGAGGTGACTTCCTGCTTAGCTTCAACAAGCGGGCTGAAAGATTAGCAAGGGAAGCAGAAGGAAGGACAGATACAGAATATTCAAAGAGAACTAGGGACGGGGGGGGGGGGGAAAAAAAAAANGGGGGGGGGGGGGGGGAACAAAACAAAAAACAGGCACAGCGTATTAGAGAAGAGGAGCAAAAAAGAAAAAGAAAAAAGTTTGTGATTTGACAGGGAGGGAGCGGGCGAGCTTCAAGAGGCCAGGAAGGAGAGGCGGTAACAATTGGAGAAGATTGAGGAAGGCCGAGAGAGGAGGAGGAGGAGGAGGAGAAGCGAAGCTGCAGGGGAGGCGAACGAGAGCAAAGCGGGGCTCGGCGCCAGGCGCCTGCCTGTGTGAGGAAAGAGAGGCAGGAGCAGCAGCAAAGGAGGAGGGAAGGGGAAACACGCAAAGCTCGGCGCACAAGTGAAGAGCAGCAGTCGCCGGGAGACGGGACGAGCGCGGGATCCCGGCGGCGGCGGCGGCGGCTGGGGGAGCCGGTATCGCCGACGCTGAAGATGCGGCTAAAACTGGGCTTCCTCTTGCGCGCCATCCTCCTGGTCGGTTCCTTCCTGGGGCTGCTGCTGCTCTGGTCTTCGCTTTCCCCCCGGGCCGAAGAGCCAAGCCCGGGGAAAAGGATTCGGGTAAGTGGCTACCGCCAAAGGGAAGGGGGGGGGG
>BHFT01047160.1:0-14069 GCA_004320025.1 Laticauda laticaudata | reverse complement strand
AAGGGAGGGGGGGGGGTGTGTGTGCCTGCGCAGGGAAAGGTGAAGTCCGGCTCCGCGCACCGGCCGACGGCCCTCTCCCGCCGGCTGCCTGGGTGTCGGGCCGAACCCCTCTTTCGATCTGGGTCCGGCCGAGAGGGGGCGGTGGCGGCGGCGTCTTTGGCTGGTGTTCGTTCTGTTGCCCAGGCTGCGGCCTGTGGCGTTGGCGAGGCCTGCGGAAGGACCGTGGCAGCTTGGGGGTGGGGTGGGGGGAGGCTCTACTAGGAGCTGGGGGCTGCCTTTGCCATGGGGTGGCGGTGGGCAGGTGGCCTCCCAGTCGTGGCAACGGGCGGGCGGCGTTTGTTGAGGCAGCCGGACTTTGCCTGCTTAAATGCTTTTGCTGATGTTACATGAAGCGGGACTTGGCCCTTAGCAACCTACTAATATGTCCGGAGGGTTGGAAAGGCTGTGGAAAAGCCGTTAAGTAATACTGTAGTTTGAAGGGCAGGTGTAAGAGGGTCTCTTACATCAGATTGTGGGAATAAGTGATATGCTGTAAAACAGAATCTTCTGACAGGTGCTTCTATCTGAAACAATGACATACAGAGATTCATTCAAAAAATTCTGTTTTTTTTTTAGCATTTCTGAATATCTTCCTATAGAAAGATACATGCAGTTTAATAATTAGTATCCTTTGGAAGCTATTTTTGATCCGTGGGAATGTGCTGGAAATATAATGAAATACTTCTGTCTTTAGCAGTTTATTTTTCATCTTTAAGGTGTTAATTTAATATTTCCTCCCTATTATCTCTCCCCAAATTATTTAGTTAATCATCATTTGATTTTTTTATGGTTAAAGATGGACTTGAACCTGAATCTCCCTATCTCAACCCAGAGCAAAAATTAAAACGTAAGCTGAAAAGAAAACCTTACCCAGCGGGCTTTGCATTGTATCTCATTTAAAGAGTCAACCTACTTCCAGGGGTACTCTTCCCATACCTAGAACTTGTAGTCCAGCAGGTGGTGCATTTGTGTGCTGCGTTGCACACTTGTAGCCCAATGCTATGCTCTTGAGTTCACCGGAACTTACTTCTAAAAAAACAATATGTGTAGATGTTTAAACTTCAGAAATAAATTATGTGAATGTCAGAGTATCTGCTTCTTTGTTTGTTTACTTAATCCTACTTCTTTCAGTCCTGCAAAAAAGATCTGTATTTTAAAAATTGTTTTCCAAACCAAAATAATAGCCTTACTATTAATATTTTTGATTGCTGGTAAAGGTAAAAGACATGGTTTTTAATTTTGGTAGTAGTTTTACTGAAACTTGGCAGATTTGATGATTTGTTTGGGTATTGTAGTTGGATAAAATCTCACTTGTGCCTTTTTGAATTAAGTAGTGCATACATTTTCTGCACTTCTTTAGCTGTCCTTTGTGGCTGAAACAGCAGTTGTTTTTGTTTACTAGATGGTAGCCTGTTTTCTTTGTAAATATAATGGCAAAGCTTTGACTGAAATATATACAACCAGCATAATTAACACATTTAATTTTCTAATGGTCTATACACTGATTGGTGTTCCATCAACCTTAGGGTTGCTTTCAGCATTGATCTTAATTTAAAACATTTATATAGCCATCAGAAAAAATCTGGGTGCTTCCCAATGATCAATTAAAACAATAATAATAAAACAATATGTAAATATATTAAAATCATAAACATAAAAATGGCACCAACAAGCTTCTAACATAAATCCTTCATAAAATCATCTTACCCATCTCACTCACCATCTCACCCTATCCCAGTGTTTGGGGAAATGCTAGTTTTTCAGTGCTCTTTGGGAGGCTAGGAGGGTGGAGGGGCCTGCTGAATTTCAAAAGGGAAGATGTTTCAAGGGTAAATCTAATAATTCCAGAATTCTCTCCATCTGAAATATATTCAGATAGATGTTTGCAGTAGAATGGTATAAATATAGGTAGTCCTTGCTTAATAATCATTCATTTAGCAACCATTCAAAGTAGGGTGAAGTTCAATAAATGGTGCTTACGTCCAGTTATTGCAGCAACCCCACTGTCATGAAATCAAAATTGTGCTTTTGTAACCCATGCTTAAAATTGCCTACCTATCTTCCCCATCTCTGCCTTGCACAGCAGTGCTTGTCTGCAGCAGCACTAGGGTTGAAGTCGAGGCAGCAGGGTGATTGGCTGAGACTGCTGAAGGCTCAGGGTTCTACTTTAGCGCAAGTGTCAGTGCCTGCTAAGAGTTCCATTGTGCGAGGAAGTCAAAAGGGCAGAGATGGCGGAGATAAGTGGGTGGGAGAAGTTTAAAAGGAGGCAGTCCCTTACCTTACCCAGGCTTGGGGCTGGGAATGACTTGAATCAGGTTGGACCCTGGCCTAATGACTGATGGGGTTTGGTTAAGACAAAGGCATTGCCATCGCTAACCAATTTGGTCACATGATGGCAGACTTTTATGGTCCCAATTGCTGTCATAACTTGAGATCACTCATAGCATGATTTGTTTATTTCCAGTTGAGTCTTTGGTTATTCTTTTTAAGAAGTAATTAAAATTTATATATTGCCTTGATTTAAATTAATCTGATGTCAAAATTGTAATAAATGCAGTGTTTCGTACAGAGAACCTTCTAAAACGGGTGTTAGCCAAAATACCAAAGCAATTTGTGCCTAAATTATGCACATATAAAAAAGACATTTTAAATGAAAATCCAGAAGGTTAACTGCAGCATTTTGACACTATTGTATGTAAACCACAATATTTTATGAGGATTTTTACTTTTCGTCAGGAGTATCAAATTCCTTTTCATCAAACACTACTTAGGGCAATAAAAAAGGTAAAGATGAGCTCCCATGTTAGTGAATATAAGGCAGTGTTACTCTAAATGAGATTCTAATAAGCTTGAAAGCAAGTTACAGTATATGCTGGAATTCTTAAACAAAGAATACTCAAAATAATTTTAAACAGATTGAATTCATATTTAAACTTACAATAATGTTATACACTAATGACAATAATGTGTTCCACAAACTTACATTTTTAAAAAATCTAAAATCTCTGAATAGTAGATACTAACAATGTGCAAATTCCAAAGCCTGTACTTACCTGAGAAGTTGTACAATGTTTTAATGCAATTTATCCCCAAATTAAAAAAAAAATAAAGGAAGGAGATAAGTGCATATAATAAATTATTCTTTGGTATTAGTTATGCATACACATTCTTATTTTGTTGATATGAATACTGCTCCTAGAGAGTATTTAATGAAAAGCTGCTTCTTCAGCCACAAACAGCTTGGAGGGACAGTGTTAAATACATTTTCATAACATACATCTTAAATATGAATTTAGAGGAAAAGGCTCAATCTGTATATGCAGACAATTAAAAAAACCTAATAGCTTATTTTATACTAATTCAGGACATGAGTCTATCCAGCAACTATTGACTAACTTGCTGGTCCAAGTGTGTTTGTTTCTTGCTTTATTTTTAAATGTGTCAAGTTTATGACAAGTGTCCATTCCTCTCACCTGGTACTTGATCTTTTTTAATTTGAAGAACAAGTAATCTAACCTGAAATCTGCACATAAAACATGCTGAATTTCCACTGGGTCTCTTTAACATATTTCATTTGCCCCTAAATAAGCAGTAGTCTGTGCTCTTAACGTTTTGCTTGTAAATCCATCTATTATTTGTTACTGGTGTTTTCTTTACCTGAAGGATAGTATAGGTGTAAGTAGAACTTCATGAATTTTCAATCCCAAAATAGCATATACATTAATTTCTAGAGAAAATTACATATAGAGTTAAATATTCTAGGCCATTGTTCTTTTTGTCCTCTTTTGTACGATGGTATTTGGCCATTAAAAGTAATTGGATCGTTTGTCATTTGAAAAAGTGTCACAACACTTTAATGGAACTAATGGTATAAAAGAAAAATAAGATTCTGACAAAAACAATTGCATCTATTTTTATAAAAATCAAACATTATGGGTTGGACTTCAAAGATATTACAGGTATTGTGATTTGGGGTGATCTTTTGTGCTATCTTCATTAGGTGAAATATGCTGAGGAAACAAATAGTGGAAATCAAAACTTGAATTGCTATAATGCAGCATAGTCTTCTGTTTTGCCTAATTTACGGTACTCACCCCCACCCACCCACCCCAATTAAACATGAGCATTCTAAAAGGCATAGTTTGATGATGCTACAGAAAAACTTTTGGATTTTTTTTCAATAATCATAGCTTCAATTCCAAGAAAAAGAATATAGCTAGACAGTGTGTTTAAATAAGCATTCAGTACAATATGTTTTCTAAAAGTAATTGTTTGGCAACTATCTGCTTTTGGGGCAATGTGCCATGAAATGAGTTAACAAGTAGTTCACTGAATAAACCAACATCTTCACCAACTGTGTTCAATCAACACAATCAACAACATTGATTGTGATACATGAAAGGTTCAGTTCCAGCTGTCCTGGGGATAATTTCTGTTGTATAAAGAATATAAGAGCAGTCTCCAAAAAGGCCACAAATCACAGCTTTTCAATATTAAAGAGCTTGTGAAATCCTGAAACAATGAGTATTTTGATTGCAGAAGTCCTTCTAAATTTATGTTGGCAGAATCTCACCCTATGGGACCAGGCCAAGGAAATGTTCATGCTTAACAATTGTGTGAATTTTATAGTTCAACGTTTTGCTGTATTTAGAATCTATATAAAACCAATCTGATTTTATTATTCCAAATGAACAGAGTAACTCCATTATGACCATCTTTTGTAGGATCTGGATTCATGAAGTTCAGATTATTGTTGAAAAAGCAAAAAAAAAATGTTTTTTATAAATTCAAAAATATGTTACTAATCTTTATATATAAAAGCGAAATACCACTCATGCATCATCACAAAATCTCCCGAACTGTAAAGCCTACAAACATGAAATTTCCTCTTGGCTTCTAGGTGCTCACTAAGAAGTGATTTTTTGAAATGACTATCAGAGCATTACTATTTTGTACATTATTATTAACATATGCTAAGGAGTTTTATTCCCCCTCCCCACCTGAAAAGAAATCTGTTCCAAATGCAAAACACAAACAGAGGAGAGGAGTTTTAGTTTTAGTTTCACAGCAGCAACCAGCTTTAGTGCAGAACAATTGAGCTAAGCCATGCCCAGGCTCCTTGCTGTCTCCTTGCTCACACAGCAAATACTGTTTCAATTTCCAAAGAGCCCTCAACTCTCACACACTGATAGGATGCTAGCCAGATGAATCCCGATGAATGCTGGTTGGCAGAGGCAGAATTTTTTTCCCTTATTTCCCTCCCCAAAAGCTAAGCCCGACCACATAGTTTTGTCGTGAAGCATGGGTATCAAGCTAGTATATGAGCAAATTTTGGGAAAGGGTTTGTAGAAAAAAAAATTCCAGGACATCTTACAGTATTTTTATTTATTTGTTCATTTTATATAGCTGCCCATTTCATATACTTTATTTCCTTAGTGTAAAAATATCTTTATGTGCAACATCCAGAAGTACTTTACAGGTGGTAAAATTGCATTTTACATTAGGTAAAATATCATCTCAGCTGGAGCTTATGAGATCTATTACATTTGCTCAGGCAAAAAAAATAGAGAAAAATAATTCATGTTTGGATTGGAGTCAATATAGCTATTAATTAGATCAACTCTAGCTTAACTTCTTTTGAGTTCCGCAAAGTTGATTTTAGTTGCTATCACCTGCTATGCTGCCTAGGACTTAACTAGGCAATCCATGCCTTGTTGGAACATTTCAGAGATATTTCCTTAACTAAACAGAGAAAAAGAATGACCATAGGTGGGCAAAAAAGCAGTGGCACTGGGAGCAACTTCCAACCTTCTTGCCATCTTCATTCAGGGGTGAATATCAGGGAATGCACAAGAGGTGCTACATAAGTTGAGAATAGTAGTGGTCTGCACCAGAAATACCACATAGGTCAGGCAGGGCATGCATTTTGATGGCAGAAGTTGGGAATGGTGCATGAGAGGTGTTGTGTCGGTTGATTAGAACATTGGGCAAGAAGGGTCACAAATCAAGAAGGGTCCGTGAGAGTCATTGGGGTGGAATAAGTGGGTGATGGTTTGGGTCAAGAAGGGGATCTCAGGATTGTGTGAGAGATGGGCTAGTTATGGGTGGCATGGGTTGGGAAAGGTTCTGGCAGTGTGCAAGAGGTGCTGTGCAGTTCAGGAACAGTCTGTGAAGACAATGTGGGTTGGGAATGATGTGTGTGGGTGCACAATGAGCCAGGGATGTGGGTCAGGAAAGGTACATGGGGCATTGTGATGGCCCCATTGGTTTCTGACTGGGAGAAGGACGATGAACCAGAACCAGGATCATCAGACATGGAAACCCAGGGTCCCCAGGAATTCCCAGAGAGTCGGGGAGGGGCAGAGCAACCAAATTGTCAGTTGCCTACTTAAGAAGAGGAAGGACAGGCACTGCTGCTGCAGCTTAACTCTGACTTATCAGCAACAGGCTGCCTCTGTTGAGGAACAACTGCCACTTCCACTTGATCCAGAGATGCAGAGAGATGGGAAGCTCAGAGCATATTAGTGAGGCTGTTCACAAGGAATAGCCTTGGCCCTCCTAATAAGAAACGCCAGATTGTGGATTACTTAGGCATGTAGGAAAAGAGTGGTTGGTGAAAACAACTGTTCATTTTTCTGCATGTTGTCTTCAGCTCCATGCTTCTTGCATCCTGATTTAGTGTTGTGATCCTTGGGTTTGTCTTGATGCCTTTTCCTGTACCTGGACTCCAGATTTGAAACTGGATTCAGATTTTCTTTGGGAAGTTTCATTGTAAGGAGTGTTTGCTTTAGAACTTACTGCTTCAGTTGTGCGTGTGTGTGCTTGGTCTTAATTACTTGAACTGCTTGGGAGGAGAATTTGTGACTTGGTGGATATTGCTATGACAATAGTAGAGTGATGCAGTAAACATACTCTACTGGCATCTAGATGCATGCATGTGACTTAAAATTGTGTGTAAGAGGTACCACATGGGTAAGAGAAGGTGCATGATGGGGCAGTGCTGCTCAGGGAGATTGCGTGGATGTGCGTTTGAGGTGCTGCATGAGTTGGGGAAAGCAAGCAGGAAGGCAGATCAAGGAAGGGCTGGGAGAATGGGACAGGTTAGGCAGCGCGGGCTGGGAAGGGTGCATAGGCGTTCCTGGTTCACTGTTCCTCCTTCCTGCCCCACCAAGTTGCTGCTGCTGGATAGGGGAGGGAATGAGGGATTGTGAAGCTGACTGGGAAACAGTTGCAGTGTTGAAAATGATGATGATGTGACTGTATCGCAGTAGTGCAGCAGCAGCCAATAGCAACAAAGCTGCCATAATTTCCCCAAATTTCATTTCCTTGGCAGTCAGGAGTCCCTGATTTTGGACACAGTCTGTAAATTCATCCATTTGAGGTCCTTTGGTTCAAAAGGTGTTCCCCTATGATGTACTGTTCTGCTCAGTTAATGGACATCAAAACATGAGGTTTATAAAGCTAATTAAATTGTACTACTATACTGTTGTTATCACTTTTAGAGCTGGAACATTGTGGCTCAAATTACCACTCATTAAACTGAACATTAGTTTGATTTAATCATTTTTACATTTTGTTTCCTTGTGACAATTCAGTTATTAGGATTTAGTATTCTGTGGACTTGTATGGTATTGTTTGCTAAAAAAGAATCATAATTATGATTTATTGACTTATGTCACAGTATAAATGCTAACACTACTCTTTCATGTAATCTACTTTCAAATGTTTTCTTTTTCCTTCATTTTTAGTGTAAGCATATCCATTTTTATCCAAGGGATAAAAATTATTTTAAGCCCACAACAAGTCCGTAGTACTCATAACCAGCTCAGTCTGACATCTCTTTAATTCACAGAATAACAGGAAGAATTATAACATTATAATAAATGCAACATTCTGTTATTATAGCTGGTCTCAATACAGGTAGTCCTCAAGTTATAATGACAAACTGGGACTGGAATTTCCATCACTATGTGATGCTTTTGTAAAGCGCATCACAGCACCACATCACTTAGCAACAGCAATTCTGGCAGTTCCATTGCCTTCGTTAAACAAGGATTATGGGTTGTTAACTAAGACATTCCAGTTAGTTCCTGCCAGTTTCTAACAAGCAGTGTCAGTGGGAAAGCTGGCAGGATGATGCAAATCCTGGGTAGCTCACAAGCAGGCTTATGGGAAGATTAAGCAGCTGCTGTGACAAACAAGGCCAGGCACAGGAAGTGCCTCGAATAATGAGATGTGTGGCATAGAAATTTAATAAATCAATACATAAATTAGTGTGAGCAAGCTCACTCATGAGCAGCTGCTGCTACCTAGCACAAGCACAGCCAGTCTGGGGATGGTTGCTTCCAAAGGTGGGAAGGCACAAAAGGCATCGGTGTGGGTAGGGAGCTCCGGAGGATGGAAAACTCTGCAAGTGGCTACTGTGGTGGATGGGCTAGGGGTGGCTGCTGTGGAAAGGAGCAAGCAGTGGCAAGTGCTTAGAGGTGATAGAATTTTCCATAAGAAAGCTACACAATTCAAAGGAATATTATAAAACAGAAAGATGCCTTCAAATTATTTTGAACTACATCTTTAACTTACGACTAATCATTTAATGACTATTTGAAATTACAAGGAGTTTCGTAAAGGGTGCTTTACCACTTGTAAAGTGCTTCTGGCTTTTGTAAAGCATTGTATTCCTCCCCTCCTGTGGTCACATGATTGCAATCTGTATGCTTGCTGACCGCTATTTACAACAGTCTGCTAGCTTCCTTAGAAAATTAATGGGGAATACTGCAGGGAGGGTTCTATGAGGCAGGCTGAAAGACTGCCATAGGGAATCTCAGATCCACACAGGACAGCTCTTCTGAGAGCAAAAGGACTGCCATGATTCTCATCTTCCAGAGCTGACATTTCCAACCCAAAATTTCAGTGGACAGAGGCCACATAAATCCTTAATTGGATCTTTCTGAAGATTTTGGCTCCATTCCTACAGCCCAATGAGGATTTGCTCCTAGTGTACCCTTCCAGGGCTTCTTCCTCCCACCCCAAGCACCCAAGCTCTTTCCCTGGGACTCCATCCAATCTGTGCTTAAAAACCCAGGAAATTGCTTAATGACCACAACTTGGAATATTGGCTTTGTGGTTGTTGAGGGAAGGAGTCATGTACATGTCATGTTTAAAGGCCTGCTTTGTTCAATGATGAAAATTCCAGTCCCTACCTGTATTGTAACTTTATTGATATGGCTCTATGTAGTTCCCTTGGTAGCAATGCAAGAGTAGCTTTTTATTAATGCCTAGATTTTTTTTAGAGGAGGTCTAAGCGCCTATGGGTCTGGGGTTTCCTAAAAATCTCTCATTCCAGTTCCTTCCAAAGCTAAATAGTCACAGTCATGTGCTGCCACCTGCTGAGACAAGGACTATTGTAAACACAAAAATGCATAAATTACACATCTAAATAGAAAGATTTAAAAGTAATTGCCTTGGGATGAGGACTGGTGAAAAATCCTCATCTGCCTGAGTCCATGCCTTTCATCTGCCTGAGTCCATGCCTTTCAGTAGGCAATTTTCTAATGTTTAAATCCTCAAGCAAAGTTTCTAATCCTTAAAAGATTTGTGTATGTTTCTATATGGATTGAAAATATCACTGTTGAGATAAGAAAATATAATACAGGGATAAAGGATCATAAATGTATGTATGGAAGGCCTTCCTTCCTTTCTGCCTACCTTCCTCCCCTCCCCTGCCCTTCCTTTCCCCCATCTCCCTCTTTCTATATGATTCTAAAAGCACTGCTTTGTGCTGTAATCTGATTCACTGTGTGGTCCTTACCCATTCATGTATCTAGTTTCTCTTACTCATCATTTTTATATAGTTCAATCAATCAAAATAGAGCTGGAAGGGACTTTGGAGGTCTTCTAATCCAACCCTCTGCTCAAGCAGGAGACCCTACGCTGGGAGTGTCAAACTCAATTTCATTGAGGGGCCATATCAGGGTTGTGGTTGACCTTGGAGGACTGGGGTGGGCATGGATGGGTTGGGCGTGGCCAGATTAACATAGCTTNCTGGGGTGGGCATGGACGGGTTGGGCGTGGCCAGATTAACATAGCTTGTGTCGTGGGGATGCCTGGGTGGGGCTGGGGGGGATCCATTGTCTCCAGTGGAGGAAAGTCACAGCAGAGCAAGCACCAAACTTTTGTACACCAGGAGAGCCTCACTGTCCATCTCAGGCCATGCAGAGGACCCCTAGATGGTGGGGTGGGCTGCATGGAGCTCTAGGCAGCAGAGGGTAAGTGCCCAGTCAGCCCTTGAGCTCCAGACATCGGGACCCCACAGCCCAGCCATGCTTCTCCAAGGAGGCAACTGGCTGTGCTTACCTCCTTGAAGCTGCTTGTGCTGTGCTCACTCTCCTTGGCCAGGTTGCTCATAGTATGTGCGGGAGGGCAAAGTGTGTGGGTCAGAGAGAATCCCACACTCTCTTCTTGCAAGGACCTAGCTTTGTAACCAAAGCATCCTCCGTGATAGGATGGGGCTGTAAGTCATTATGGGGAGGAGGAATATGTTTAACAGATACAAATTGAAAATATCAAATTGACTTGCAGTGAAAGATTTCATATAAATAACCTCATTATAATATTCTCATGTTATGTCAGATACTTTAGTCTTCAAGGAAACAGGAATGAATCTTTTGAAGTAATAGCCTATATTTGCCTTTTTTTAAATTGGCTTAAGATTTTCTGATTTTAATTGTCCTTGATAATTTTTCATCAAGGAAGAAAGAAAAAAATCTTCGCCAGTTTGTGTTATGGCAGTCTCTTTTCTCAGCTATCCATAAATTTAGAGAGAATTTCAGCCAAATTCCTTTAAAGAATTTTAGATATCACACAGCCGACCAGTCAATGACCAATAGTGAATTCCATTTTCAAAACTCTTTATACTTGCAAATCACTTATTCACTATTCTTAAGAACTGCTGTCTTTGGCTTCTTCAGTGTTGTAACATTTATACTATTAGGTGAGAGATACAATACACCAGGAGGGCTTGTAAAATTCAGAGTTGGATATATTCAACAGAAGACTCAGGTCTGGATCAAATGACAGAGAACATGTATTTATTAAATATATAGGAAGGTAGATGTGCAATTGCTTTGGTTTTGAACAGTAAAAGTAAAAAACAGTTTCACTTTTTTAAAAAACAGCAAAAGTAATCTTTAATGGACCGTGCATAATGGTCCATTTCAACTCTAAATTATTGTCTTGATTATTTGGGAAATGTTTTGATCTTGGTATAAAATGATTCCAACTCTGAAAAATCTGCCAAAACATTCATGGTAAAAATGGGTTATTTCTTGAAGTTTCACACACAACTGTGGTTCATAATGTTTGTACAAGTCAGTGGGATTATTTGCTATATTGATACTAAATATAATTTTTGCCCCATTCCTATTTATTTCTTTAGCCCTATTGATCTCACTGTCAGGGCAGATCAAATAATTTTATTGGTCAACCATTAACTTACTATATAAATTATTCCATTTTATATGGCCAACCTGCATCATACATCAAAGATTTGGTAACCCCAAGATTTAGAATAGTTTTCTAAAAATGGAAAGAAAAAACAGGATTGAAATATCTGCTGATTTCTGGAATGACATGGTTTAGTTTAGTGAAAGAAGGAAGAAAATTCACAGGTTGATAGGTAAATAAAATGAAGTGGGAAGAAGGTATGTAAAGTCATGTGAAAAAGTAAATACAAACTTATTTACATTTAAAAAACTTTTTAGCATATTTCCACATAGATATATTTGATCTTTATTTGGACAAAATTGTTAAAAGATATACAACAAATTCAATGCACTATTTACATTTTGAAATCCATTGTGTAATTTAAATAAACATACATATAAATTTTGCATCTGGAAAAATAGATTTATCACTACCTTAAATATCTAAAATTAAAACCAAATGCACAGTTTAACGATATCAAATCTATAGCTTTGTTAGGAGACCACTGGGAAGGAACCCTGTATATATTACTGTAGAGCGCTCAGGCATTTAATTTGATTTGCTCCTTGCGTCGCGAAAAGCTGCTAAAGTGATCTGTATGGCTGTCCCATAGCCTAGATTGGAATATGCAGCTTTTCTAAGACGAGTGGTTGCCAACTGGTGGGGTCGCAAGAAAATTTTTTTTTTTTTGGTTGGGCGGGGGGCCACAGGAGGAAATCTCGAATCCAGGCAGCACCCCCCCAGCCCCACCCAATTAATCCAGGCTGATCACGAAATACAACAAACTGTTCGCGCCCACATGGCGCCAGCGGGAACCCGTCCCCCGCCCAGCTCCTATTACTGGGGCAAATTGGGCCTGCTAAATGCTGTTTCCCAACCATCAGCCTATTCATGCTAGTCGGCTGGAGATAGCTTGAGCTAGGAAGCAAGAAAATCGCTGGCGATTTCTATGCTCTTCTAAGCTCAGTTCTTTAGGTCTTCAGCCTCTGTGTTTTAACACAGGCGTGAAACCTCCCATTGAGGACTGAAGGTATCCTACTATTAGTAAAAAGACTCATGGCAAGCAAATTTTAACTGGAACAGAGCTGGACTAGCCGAATGCGAGAATAGAAGGACTGAACAATTCTTGTGAAAACACTCAATCACTGCCTAGCACTGCTTTGCCTGATTTTGCACTTGGATAAAAGTTGCTTTTTTTCTTAAACATCAATATTGTAACACGATGGTATGTTGTCAGTTAATTTTTTGTGACAATTTGCCTTGTAAAAGCAATTTTAGTGATTGGCAGACCTGAGCTAAATCGTATGGCAGAATAGAATCTCTGAATGAATCTGGTGATTCTGCGAGGCAACTGCAATCTGGACCTGCCTAACTTTGCCTGGATTTTGGGTAAAGAAGTTGCTCTTCTTTTTATAAGAAAAAATTCAAATATTATATATAAAGTATAATATTTACATATTTAAGCCCATGCCCAGCCAGATCACAATTGAACCAGCCAGCAGCCACACCCACAAATTAGGCCAATGCCTTACAGAACCAAGTTATGTGTACTGGGAATTTAAAATTAGATGAGTGTTGGTGCCCTGAGGTCCAAAAAGTTGACAACCCCCTGTTGACATAAGGCCTTCAGAAGTTAAGGCCTTAGCTATCTAAATAGCGTGCTAATACAAGAACTAAATTAATATGAGTACGTTATGAGAGTGAGAAGAAATTTCAAAAGGCAGACAAACAGATGGACATCATCATACAGTTATCCTGAAGACCATCTACAACTGGAGAAGATTTCAAACCACTGACATCAACCCTGGGCCCAGCTGTTCCATACAAATTCAGATGCAGGATGCTGAAAGTAGTCTCTGAGAAGCCCAGAAGGGTCTATTTTTCTGTGAAGGATAGAATGGAATGTCATCTCTGTTAATTATTTGTTGAATAATTTTAATGTAATTTAAAAATTACAAAAACTTTAAATGAGGCATTTACCATGTATTTACTTTTTCACATGACTATACATATGCACAGCTCCCATATTCTTTGATTTCTGGAACTCTTAAGGCCTGGAGTTGGGTTACTTGTACAGCCTTTGATGGTTTTTTGCATATTGGGGAGTGTTCAACCACTTATGCAGTTTTTATTATGTGTTTTAAATCCATGTATTGGACTTATTGGATACCCCCAGACTCACTTGAGGTTAGGCAAACTTAACACAAACATACATACACGAGACCCAATAAAAGACACAAGAGATTCTAACAATGCATTGAAGATTAAATATAATAAGTGGAGTTATGCTGAAAGATANTCTATCTATCTATCTATCTATCTATCTATCTATCTATCTATCTATCTATCTATCTATCTATCTATCTATCTATTGCAGTGTCCAATTTATAAATAGTACCCACAACAATTTTCCCAAAATCATCTTCCTTGCTTTAGCAAGATAGTCGCTTTCACAAAATTCTATTGACCTAGGTTGTTGGGAAAAATATGTAATTCATATAATCTCTGTAATATGGTGACATTGCTTTGGATATTTGAATATATATATA
>BHFT01047158.1:0-27756 GCA_004320025.1 Laticauda laticaudata | reverse complement strand
GGGGACCAAGTATATGCAAAAAACCTCATGGGGGAACCATTGTGGATACCGGCAACAATAACCCAAATAACAGGGCCCCAGTCATATAGGGTAGACATATAGGATGGGAGGAGCTGGAGGAGACACATAGACCAAATCAGATCGAAGACCACACTGAAAAACACTAACAATCAGGGAGAAGAAGAGGGAGACCTTTTGCCAAACTCTAACAAAAATAGCCAAACCAGATAAGGGGGAGACCCCTCAAACACAAACAAAAGGGCAGGGGGAGACCCTCCACAAGTAAAAGAAGTGACAAAACAAACCCTAACAACGACACAACAACCAATACTAACGTTAGACCCGATCAGAAATCACAACACATACCTGAAACTATAGAAGAAAACAACTTGGGGATGCTGGAGCAGGCTTCAAAGAACCATCAGGAAGCCACTCCTGGTGGAAGCAGCCAAGCCAACTCAACCAGCCAGGAAAGGCCTGGCGGGAGCAGCATGGCCGACTCTACCTTCCAGGAGGCTCCACAAAAAAGGACAGGAAAAACAGCAACCCCGTCCAAACAGTCCAGAGGCGAATTCACAACTGAATTGCGCAGGTCCAGTTGGAACCACAAGAGCCCCGCCTACCTACATGACTACGTAATATAGGCGAGGCCCGGATTGGTTAGAC
This sequence comes from Laticauda laticaudata, assembly GCA_004320025.1. Lineage (NCBI taxonomy): Eukaryota > Metazoa > Chordata > Lepidosauria > Squamata > Elapidae > Laticauda > Laticauda laticaudata. The sequence continues at coordinate 27,090 of BHFT01047158.1, read as the reverse complement.
TGCACCACATGGGGAGGGGTGTTATATATTTGCATACTTACCTGAAATAGGTTGCTCTGTAGCAGCGGGAGACTTGAAGAGCCATCATTGGCCACAAGCTGTGAGCAGCCGGCTATAAAACAAGCTGCCGTGGTTTCTCTACGTGCGTTTTACTAGAAAGAAAATAAAAAGAGAAAAAGTCAACTGGGTCTCAAGTCTCTTTCCCCACAACGCAACACCTTCCAACTCTGTTATTCTGTTATCTGAACATTCATTTCAAACCATTTGTGAATGACCACCATCTCTTTACCCCAATAGTCTATTCTGTCGTAGATATTCCTCAATATAGAATCCATTTCTATTATAAATATTAATTCTTTTTTCTCAAAACAAAACAACGGGCAGGTTGTAGAAAATCAGAACTAAAAGATTCATACTTTGAAAACTGGCAGAATTTCCTCAAAACCTAGCATGATACTTCCTCATGTAATATAGGTATCACACCATTCTGACAAATAAATAGTTATCCCTTTTTTAAAAGAAAAAAGAAAAATATGTTTTAGTAGATAATAGGAAGATTGCTCAAACTGGACAATAAGGAACATTTGAAAATAAGGAACATCAGTTACCCCGTTGGGCTATCTTGTTCTGAAAAGAATCAGGGATTTTTTTGCACAGGTCTAGTATTTGTTTCACAAGTGATAATCAGCCATCTGATCATATTAGCTCCTTTTCATTTAGCTAAATAAACATTATTGCTAGGCAACTAGAAAAAGGACATAAGAATTCAACTATTCCAGAACACTTATTTCCTGTTCATAACAGCATTTGATATTTTCTTCCATAATTTATTCTTATTTAACAAATGAACAATTATATTTAAAAAGCATTAAAAAATCTTATTAGTCATGACACTTCCAGGTCCCAGTTGGCTATGTGTTTGTGATTTTTTAAATGTATATTTCAGCAACTCCTCTCATAATCACAGGTGCTTGTTAATTATTTCAAAATTATCAAAGAAAAAGTGCAAGTAACAATCATTCATAATGACTTTGTAGTATATGTGAAAGATAAGGACAGAAAGCATAAATTTAGGAATTATATACCATGAAGCACATGTACAGTAGATCTGCTGAAAAGGAATAGATGATTAGATTAAAAACTGAAACATTCATTATTTTTGTATCTTTATTACCATTTTCATTTTTAGACTCTTTGACTTTCATCAGTTAATTTCTTCGGAGTTATAGCTCTCATTGAGATCAAAAATAAAGCCTCATTTGTTTCTACTTTTTTTACAGTGAAAGTAAGTTGACCTCTAGTAAAATAACATTGTCAAATAATGAAGGATTCATTCCTAAATACTTCTGCAAGATGGAAGCTTTTTCCCTTCTTCAATTATTAATCTTGTTTTAGTTCAACAGCTCACAATAGCAAATATCTTCTTTAATTAGTAAATTAAAAGAGGTTTTCAAATTGTCTTATCTTTTTAGCTTTATTATCCCATCTGTGCATGTATTGAAAAGAGCTAAGATATGTATAATGCTAATTAATTTTTTACCACACTAAAGCTGTTAAGCTAGGTATTCAAATCCTCCACCCAATTCAAATGCATCCTGAAGCTTAAAGTTATTATTGCTAATTAGTATTTTAATTTACTTTAATTTAATTAAGCTATATTTAATTCAGTTATATGAAGACACTCAAGAAGACTGTGAAAATACATATGATAACAATAGCCATGAATTTAGGAAAAATGCTGTGTTACAAATGCTGTTTTATTACACATAGATTCACAGATGGATAATAAGTCCTGAGATTTACAACTACCTTTTCTAGCAGCTACCTGTTCTCTAGCATGAATAAAAACAAGTAATCAAAGTAATAACAAAGATTACATTTACATATAAAATATTATTTCTGGGTAAACCTAGATGATACATAGAACTTAGTCTTTTCTGTATTTATGGAGAAAATGGTGAATTGTTTGTAATAACATATTTTGAAAAAAAAATAAAGGTTTTGCTTGAATAACAATTGTGATATTTAGAAATTTCTATTAAACTACTTTGGTACAATTTCTTTTAAACAATACATCTGCATCTTCCATTCCTGTGATCCAAAGAATATTCCAAATTATGAAAAAGTAAAGAAAGATAAAGGTAAAAGGTCCTTCACACATATGTGCTAGTCGTATGAAGTATGAAGTATGCCAGTGCTGTATGAAGACTTCTCCATGGTCATGTAGCCAACATGACTAAATGGTGAAGGTACATGAAATACTGTTTCCTTGCCACCAAAAGTGGTCCCTATTTTTCTACTTGCATTTTTACATGCTTTCAAACTTCTAGGTTGGCAGAAGCTGGGGCAAGTAACGGAAGCTCACTCTATTACATGGTGCTAGGGATTCAAACCACTTAACTGCCAACATTTCTGATAGAAAAGCTCATCATCTTAACCACTGAGCCACCACATCCCATTATGAAAAAGTGTAGCTTTATTCTTTTCTTTTTTTCTTAAGAGAAAAGTTTTGGGTATTAATTGTTTCAACAAAATACATGGTTTGCCCTCTCGTAACTCAACTCAGAGTCAATGTGTTGTTTCATGTCAATTGCATTTTCAACATCACTGCACTGGAAGCAAGACTGAACACACATAAACTGTGATTAAGCTCAGGCAGCTCAATTTAATCAAGAAACACACATTGCAATATCAGGATATCAAACAGATTTAAGATCACTATTATTTTGGAATGTATTTTTTTTGCTCTCTGTGTTTGCTGGTATTTAGCAAAAATCCCATTAAAACATCAGATTAGAAACAGAAGTTAACAGAATATATGGCAGACATAAGAGAAATAAGTCAACTTTTCTTATTTTTAAAGTTTGTGGAAAAAACTCCATCTCAAGTGATGATCAGAAGCTCATTTTGAGAGACATTGTATCTCTGTGGAATGGGCAGCAGCACAATCTTTAGAGTTCAACTAGGTGCAACTAAAACATGCATATTATTTTATTTATCAGGGTAGCTGGAATGTAGCATGTTGAAATAAATACTTAGATTACATTAGAAAGTTATTTTTAATTGAATATTTAGATTACATTAGAAAGTTATTTTTAATTGAAGGGGAAATATGTAACGAGAACTAGTTTGGTTTGGTGTTGAGGCTCAAGGCTAGAAAACAGCAGACTGTGAGTTTCACTTCGGGAACAAAGCCAGATGGATAACCTTGGACCAGGCACTCTCTCTCTCTCAATCCTAGAAAGGGGTGGATGGCAAATAACTACCTAAAATCTTGACAAGAAAGTTGTGGGGACTTGTCTAGGTAGTTTCCAGGAGTGAACACTGTGTCAAAGGCACATCTCCACTCTGCAAAAATGTAACATCTACATATTTTGTTGGATCTGCTAGTGGAGTAAATAACCAAAAAGTGCTTAGAAATATATTTATAATATCAAAGCACTGAAGAGTACACTCAGTCCATTTATTTATTATTTATTTTGGCAGTATTATTTTTTTAAATACTTAAATGCTTTTTTGAAATCAAGATGAATTGTGTATTTCTGCAGTCTTATTTTTATGTTTACTAGGTACATTCTATTATAAACTTTTTTTCATGGTAAGTAGATCATTTTTTTTTTCTTAGGAGTTTGAAACCTTCCTATATTTTCATCCCTCTGAAATTTTGAGTGTCTAATTAATATATATCACAGAGTTGAGGGTAGACTGTTAGATAACCAACAAGATTAAAGGTAATTTTTTGAATTATTTATTTTGAAAGAAACTCTATATTCTAATTATCAGAAAAAGAAGAAGAAACAGTAGTCTGAGGCAACAAGTTATGATTTACTTGTTTCTGACTAGCACTATTGTTTTAGTAAGGCATTGAAAAAGAAAATTTAATATGTATAGCAAATAACAGCATTTTAGTTGGTATTTATTTTTTCAGCCTTATGGAACAATATATGCACTGAAAAACACCAACTATTTATCTCAAGGGAGTTCTCAAAGCCTACCTTCTTTTTGAATTCTTCCTTTAATTCTTAATTCTGAGCACATATTTTATGCACCTGTTTTCCAAGAAATTACCCAAATGTGAAAAATCTGTCTTCATATTTCTTACTTAACAAAAGAACCTATGCATTTTATTCATCAGCAGCAAAGAAAACCCTTTGCACACATGAGCTGCATACTGCGATTTAAATGGCTTACCTGCTGCATAGTGTTTCAGAACAATATTCCCCAGGTATTAAGCTGCTCATTTTGCTTCATCCAACCAAAGAAACTTTTCCACCCAAGGGTCCCTGAAGCAGCCTCTTGGTAAGTCCACAGGAGCAACAATTAACAGTTTCACTGTGTGTTCAATACCATACCCACACACTTGAAGGATTCCAGGTTTTTTTATTGCTGAAGTTTTTATTTTTCCTTCCATTAAATGTCTTTCTTTCTCTTTCTCTCTCCCTCTCTCTCTTTCTTTCTTTCTTCCTTCCTCTCCTCACCTTCATGCCTCACCCCACCCCACTTCATTCCTTCCGAACTCATTCCTGGATAATATTGATCTTTCACCTCAGTTGTTTTGCTTTTGTTTAATCCCATTGCTTTGCTGGTCATAATTCAAAAGAACTCCTGTATTAAGAAGTCCCCTTTTCCCAAGACTGAATTGATATGATAATTTTAAATAAGAAACTTATTGACAGACTTATTGTGATATGTACCAAGACAAATTCCTTGTGTATCCAATCACACTTGGCCAATAAAGAATTCTATTCTATATGAATTATTGCTTATGTAGAGGATGCATTAAAATTCTGGAGATTGCCTAACCTATGCTACCTTCTTCTGCAGGTAGGCCATCCTGATTCATTCCCAGTTTCAATCCATGATTTATGAAAATTGGTTCATATTATTCTTGCTGGAATGTTCTCCTGGTAGCATTAAATGAACAACTCATGTCAAAAATGCCATTATTTCCTCTTTAAAGCATTGTAAACCAGCGACTGCAATGTAGTGGATTTTTTTTATCTCATCCGAATGCAGATACCTCTTTACAATTTCTCTAAATTATCTGCATAGCCAGGCTTAATCTGAGACTTCAGATTTGCCTTCACAAACAGGACTGATGTCTTCAGAAACATAGAACAGTCTTGTCGTTTTGTGTGAAGAGGAAAAGAGAACATTACTATTCCAAATAATCATATTGAGCTATCCCACCTTTTTCCTGACAGAGACCTTACTCTTCTCCCAAGATAGCGTGTGCCTTTACTCCAAATTTGGCATGTCTTGTTGCAGACACAACATACTAATTTAGTTCTATCTTTTGATCCAGTTCAAACCACTTACACAGCCTTCCAGATTTCCCAATATGAAGTAATGCTCACTGACAATCTGACTCCTTCTCTGATGACCTTCCTTCTCTCTGATAAGTTTCCATGCTTGCAATAACAGAGTCAATATGTATGAAACACATATGTATGTGTTTAAAATAAAAATACAAATCATTGTCAGTGTCATCATCATAGTCATTATCACCTTTTACAGAAGAAGTATTCTTTTGCAAACTAAAATTTGGAAGATTTGTAAAACAATCATTAAATGGCCTTTTAGATACATAAGTGAATGCTAATTTGATTAACTGAAATGTAAGTTGATGGGATGTGTACATTTTTTTCATATTTATGCATAGATTCCAGCATTTTTAAGATATTTAATCTGTTTTAGATCGGAATAATACACAGGATATATGAGATCTATTGATTTAATTAAATCCATGGAAATAACACATGAAGAGAATGCTCCTTTGTCCATCACCCAGCTGTTCTTTATCAGCTAGCTGAACAGCATGAGGTTAACTTATATGATTCTCAATGTAAATTTAAGGAAAAAAATTAAAGGGATCCCAGTAGGTGATTGTCACCAGACTGTGAAGAAATGCCTAAAGAATGCATACAGTTCTTTCAGGGGATGAACATTTAGAAAAATAAATTGGGGATTGAACATATAATTTCAAGAAATTTCAAAATGTGGTTGAAATATTTCTCAACACTTGTTGAAGAGAATATAATATACATTGTGTAGGAAATATGCACATAAATAGCAGATCAAATGTAAATTGTCAATAAGGCACAATAAATGTGCACAATACTTTGCAGATATTATAACAGGTTGTAACAAATAGAATTAGTTGAGTCCACACATAAGGAAATATTATATTTCAAAATTATTTCTACCTGTCATCTGTATGTAGACATGAAGATATACACAGTCACAAACATACTAATGATTCAGTAAACATTTAAATTGTTCTTGTTCTGTATTTTTGTATGCATTTCACATTTATACACACATCAAAACAAATATTTTGCATAAACACAACACATACAATATTGTTATTTTATATCTATATGGTAATAAATCTCTTGTATTTAATCTTGTAATCTTTAACTGCGTGAAATGGTCTACCACAAGGCAAAACATTTTCAACTAAGTTATCTCAAATGTGCTAACTTTCAGAGTGTATCTAAAATCTGAAATGGACATTGGTATAATTATATGAGAATGCCCTTTCTATCTATGCTGCTAGAGAGCCCAGGATGGGTTAGACTCCTCCTGATGATGTCATTAAGCTGAGTCTTGTATGTAAAAAGGCCAGCCCCTGGAAGTGTCCCAGCTTGGTGAAAGATACCTGACAGACTCTATGAGTGTCTCTGAAAGCAAAACAGAATCATAGAACATTGAATAGAATGTTTCAGAATCTAGAATATTGATTACCAGAATCCAGACGAAACAAGGCAGAGGCTGGGCTCTCTTGCACCATCAATAGAAAGGGCATTCTCAGGTCATATCAATGCCTATTCTCCTCCATGCTGCTGCGAGAGCCCAGGATGGGACATAAACAAAGCCTGCATGTTCATGGGAAGGTTTTTGTCCAATGATCACTCCGATTGTGGAATCACTCACTGAAGGCCAACACTCACAAGAGGCAAAGGAAATCCAGATGGTAATGTCTCATAAAGGGTGATGGGGATGCCCATGTAGCCGTTCTGCAAAATTTCTTTCCAGAGATGCCTGGTTGGCCCAGGCAGGTATAAAGTCGCAGCAATTCTGGTAGAGTGCGCAGTCAGCCCTTGAGGCACTGGAAGAGCGGATAGCCTTGTAGGTGCCTGTGCAATACACACCCTGACCCACTGCTTAAGGTGGGAGGCAGATACCTTGTTCCCAAGAGAGATCGGGAAAAGGAGAGCAAACATAGTTTTCATAAATGTGGAAGTGTGCTTGAGGTAAAGTTCTAAAGCTGTCTCCCTAAGCATCTAAAGCCATGCCACACTGCACCAATGGATGCATAAGAGGATGTAAACATTAAAAAAAGCTTGCCATCAGCGCTGGAAAATGCTATGTCATCCGTTGTGTACTCACTGCATACTGTTTCATACGCTCTATTCCGTCGAGCATGCGTTCACTGAGATTTCATCCGCTCAAGAAGTTTTGAGCTAGCACAAAACTTTTTGAGCGGATGATACTTTCCGCTGTGTACGATGTAAATCCGTGACATAACGAGCAACAACGTTTTATGTCCATTTATCATCCGTTAAACGTCCGCTGTATCCTCTCTGCATCTCTGGGCATCTCGCAACTCACATCCGCTGCAAGCTGAAAACAGAAAGGGAGGAAACAAAAGGTACACGGAACGTCTACCAACAGCGTTTAGTTAGGCATGGAAATAGAAAGGTATGAGCAGTGAACAGTTTGCTCAGTATTACATCCTTTAGGAACTTCCTATGAACATCCCTTTAAACATCCCTGCTACATACTACCCATGTCCGTTCTTTTCCTTTCTTTTCCATTCTGTTTATGCAATTTTTCCCACTTTTTTGGAGCGCGATGTGATGACAACAGATGGAGCCACCCCTGAAAATTTGCTCGTCCGCTGTGTCCTTTTTGCATACGTTTTGCATCCATCGGCCAGTGTGATCTAGCCTAAAGGATGTGCCACTTCGCTCTAAGTTGTGGTCTGGAAGGGCAGAAATCTGGCAACACAATAACCTGGGACCTGTGGAACCAATTACTGACCTTTGGGATAAAGGTGGATCTAGACAGAAAACAATTCTATTATCATGAAAGGTGCATAGATCCTGCCTGATCGAGAGGGCAGCCAGTTCTGACACCTTTCTAGCCAATGTGATTGATACCAGAAAAACCACCTTTAGTGTCAAGAATGGCAGAGACACTGTCCTAAGTGGTTCGAATGGTAGTTCTGTCAGGGCCTGAAACACCTTAGAAAGGTCCCATGAAGGATACCTGTGTACTACTGGGGGACAAAGGTTAGAAGACCCTTTTAAAAATCTCCTGACAGAAGGATGGTGAGAAAAGAAAGGAAATGAATCCCAGGATAGCATTGAGGAAAGGGCCGCAACTTGGCGTTGTAAGGTATTAGAGGCTAGCCCCTTCTCTAGGCCCTCTTGAAGGAAATATAGAATCTGCTAGTTGAGCTGAGGTGAGTGAAAGACCCTCCTTACAATACCATTGACAAAAAAACCTTCCAGGTGGCATCATAAATGCACATCGTGGATGGTTTGCGAGATGCCTGGATGGTGAGAATAACTCTCTCCAAGAGATTAGCCTCTCTCAACCGTTGCTCCTCAAACACCACACTGTCAGTTTGAACCACTGGGGATCCAGATGGAGCAAGGCTCCCTGATGGAGGCAGATTATGTGGGCTGGGATCCTCCAGGGAGAGGCTACATACAGGTTCACCAGTTTTGCAAACCAGGGCCTCCATGGCCAATAAGGGGCCAGGAGAATTAGCTCCACCCATTCCTCCAACATCTTTTGAATGAGTGACAGAATGATGGGAAGAGGGAGAAAGGCATAAAGGAGACCCCCGGGTGATCTGCACCAAAGAGCATTGGTCCCCTCTGCTCCCTGACAAAGAAACCTGGTGAAAAATCTGTTTACTTGAGCATTTTGGGGAGTGCAGCAGAGATCCACTTCTGGGGTCCCAAACCTCAGGCAAAGGTCTCTGAAAAGGGATGGGTGGAGGTGCCATTCTACGTGGTCGACCAAGCTCTGGCTCAGCCCATCGGCTTGGGAGTTGTTGACTCTTGAGATGTGATCTGCCATTATCGACAACAAATGTCTCTCCACCCACAGCCCCAAACGTTCGACCTCCCTCATGAAGGCCCTGGACCTCATCCCTCCTTGCCTGTTGATTTGCACCTTTGCAGCCATGTTGTCTGTCAACACCAATACATGGGATCCAGTTACTGTGGCCCTGAAGTGCTTCAGTGCTAGAGATATGGCCCTGAGCTCTAGCCAGTTTGTGGGGCAGTTTTTGTCTATCTGGGACCAAATACTCTGAGCTATCTGCCCCCCCCAACCCAGAAGACTGAAATCCATGGTGAATAACAGCCTGTCCAGCTCCTTGAATGAGAGTCCCTTCCAGAGGGCTGAGGAGAGCCACCACTTGAAGGAACACAGGGCCTGTGGAGACAGTTGGACCCTGATTGATGTGTGGCTGGTTCCTGCTCCCTGAAAAGGGAGCAGGAACCATTGTAGAGATCGGGAGTGAAGCTGTGCCCATGGGACGATGCCGATGCATGAGATCATCTTCCCCAATAATTTGGACAGCAGTGCTAGGGGAACAGTGTGTTGATGTGGAACCTGACGAATGATCTTGCTGAGGCTTTTCCCCCAGTCTTGAGACAGAAAGACTTGGCACGGGGTTGTGTCATTGACAGCCCCAGGTGAAATAATCTGGTTATAGGAGTAAGTTGGTTCTTCCTGGTGTTGATGGAAAAGCCGTGATCCTGAAGGCAGCAAAGTGTAATTTGCAGGTCTCAATGGGCAGAGTGGGTGGAGGATGACTGTATCAAAATGTCATCCAGGTAGCATTGGAACCTTACTGGAACAGACCAAAGCAAAGTCACCAATGCTGCTAGGATCTTCGTGAAGACTCTTGGAGCTGAAGAGAGCCCAAAGGGGAAGGCTTGATACTGGAAGTGATTGTGCTGGTAACAGAAATGGAAAAACTGGCGATGGTGAGGCTAAATGGGTATATTTTAGGTGGGCCTACATAAGGTCAATGGAGGAGAGGAGATCACCCTCCCGGACACTCTCTAAAAAAGAATGTAGGGTCTGCATTTTGAAGCACTTATATGAGATAAACTCATTCAAAAATGTGAGGTCAAGGATGGTTCGCCAATCCCCCGAGGTCTTAGGGACCATGAAAAGTCAGGAATAAAATCTCCACATTGAAGTTCTGGGACAGGTTGAATGGCCCTTATGTCAACTAGGTGTTGAATGGCCGATTCCATAAGGGCCCTTTTTGAACTGTTCCATGAAACAAGACAGAATACAAAATTCTCTGGGGATGGCGAGAGAAATTCCAACTGCAGCCCTGACCGTACAGTTGAGTACCCAGGCGTCCATTGTTGACTCCTCCCATCTGGAGGCAAAGTAAGCTAACCGACCTTCAATAGGTGGAGAGGATGAGGGACTACTTAGAGTGACAGAAGGAATGACCCCCTCCCCCATGAAAGGGCCATTTACCCATGGAAGGTTGCTGGGTGTATCTGGGTGTTGATCTTGTCACTGGGAATATGGCCTCTGTGGCCAGGAAAAACAGGAGGGTAGTCTCGGGCCGAAATGTCAGTGGACGGTATGGAGCAGGGCAATAGTCAGTTTTCTTTCCTGATGAAGAAAGAATCTTCATTTATCCCTGGTCTTGATGAGAGGTGGTTCTAGTGCATCTCCAAAGAAACTTTCACGTGTACAGGGAGCCAAAGGCAGTTTCCACTTCTGTCACAACTCCACCACCAATTCTAAAGCCATATGATCCTTCTATCTGCCACCAAGAAGGCCATGGCTCTGGCTGCAAATTTGGCAAAATTAAGGGTGGCATCCCCCATAAATTCCGCTGCAGTTATTATTTTTTTGAGGTCCTGGTGAGACCTGAAGTCAGATGCCAGGGTCCATTCTTGTAGTTGGTGCAGCCAGCGAGCGAGGCCCTGTGAAAAATGATGCAACAGTCGAAGCCTGGACAGCCCATGCAGCTGCTTGGTGGTTGCATTTGAGTGCCTGTTCGGAGTGTTTGTCCTGAGGCTTAAGTATGTCCTCTGGGTCAGTGGGTGTGCCAGAAGAGGAGAATGAGGCCATGATCAAAGCATCTACAGGAAGCACTGAAAGAGCATTGGTTAGTGACGGGCCCACATTGTAAAATTCTCTATCGTGAGATGAAGGGAGAGGACCTGCAGTGGGGGAAGCACACAGTTCCCTGACCAGGTCAATAAATAATAGAGGTGAGGGTAAGACCTCGATGTAAACTACTGGCTTGGAGAAAAGGGTGTCTCCTTGCCCAGAGAGTTTCCCTTTGTGGTTTGGGGGCCACTTCCTCAGGGGACAGCTTGGCTGTAACCAGAGCCTTATATGTAGCAGTGGTTTGAATAAGGCTGGTCTGAAGACTGTTGCTGAGAGAGGTTGATCTGGGCAAGATTCTTCCTCCTCTGAGAGGTTAGGGTTCCAGATCTCCCCCTCTTCCCAATCTAAATTAGGGGAGTGACTGTGCACAGAAGGGTCAGCACAGTCGTCCTCTCCATAATCCTCCCATTCTAAGTGGGTGGAGAGGGCCCTATGCTCCAGGGGTGGATAAAATCCTCTCTGGAGGGGCAAGGGGCCTGGGGTTGTGAAGGGAAAAGGGAGTGAGCCCTTTCTAAGGGCTGAAGGATTTGCTGGAATCCTTCAGCCAACCCCAGCCTGATGACAATAGAGACAACATCCTGAATCTCCCTAGGACTGGTGCTCATGGGAGGGTCAAGTAATCAAAGGCCTGCTGTAGTGAGAGTAAAGGTAGATTCTGTTCTTGGCTGGGAGCTGCCTGGACCCAGGTTGGTGGAGGGAGGCATAGGCCCAAGTGGCCTGTTTCAAATTAGGCCCTGAAATACTTAGGTCTTGTGGATCAAGTTGTTCCTCCAGCCTCTTAGTGGACCAAGATGGATGGTTTCCAAAGGATCCTGCAATTTCCTCCCTTTCCCTAGAAGGGTTTCCCTGGTAACCGTGGGATTCTCCTGATTGGGAAGCCTGTTGCAGTTGCCTTCTCATTTGCTCTATTGTTTTATTAAACTGTCTCTCTAAGGGTTAGGATGTCTTCGTTTCTCAGCCTTAAGTTTGGCCTGGGACATTTTCTTGAGGGCCAGAGCCTTAGTTCTAATTTTTGCAGCCACCTCTCTCTGTTCTGATTGAGATCACTGTCTGCATCTTTTCTTCTGGTTGGTTGGAAGGCCAGGTCCTCTGGACATGGAAGTTCAGCTTGGACCTTGTCCTGATCCATGGCAAAGCACAAGAGGCACTGAAAGCTACCCTCAGAATGTGCTGCCTATTAGTGTGGCCTTGCTGCTGAGGAATCCAAGAAATTTGCCCTTGTTTTGAGGCTGATCTGAAGTTGGGCCACTTAAAATGGCTGCTCACCTCATGCAATGGAGGATTTGCTCCCCAAAATGGCCACCCGCATGTGCTGTGGCCTCTGGTAATGGTGGTTGCTCCTTAGTCCACTAAGAGCCCCAAGCGACAAATTCGGCAGTGAGAAAGAGGGAAAGGCTGTGGGGATGGATGGATGCTTCCCTTACTTGCCTTCCCTGATGCTAGCAATGCTGAGTCCTCAGCGTGGCAGGAGAGCAGAGCCCTGCTGTCCTGAAGACACATCTGCCCAGATCCTCAGGAGCTGTGTTTAAAGCTGTGTTTGCTTTTGAAGAGTTTGAATGGTAGAATTATCACAGTGCTTTCAGAGACACAGCTTACTGACTAAAAGAAGCTTAGTCAAAGCTGGGGACACTCCCAGGTCTGGCTTTTTATGTACAAAAACAGACTCAGCTTAATGACATCATCAGGAGCAGTCTAACCCATCCTGGGCAGCGTGGAGAACTTATTACTTCCATGGAATTGAAAATTGTCAAATTTTATAAAATATTTTATGGCATATAAAATATCATATAACATTTATGACATAATACATGTCATAAAACATTACCTGTACTGATGTTTGACTATACTATACAGTTCAACATAGGTTATTTTCAAGGCAGACGTGTCTGAATGTGAACCTTTTCTTCAAAGGAGTGACTCTTGTCTTTAGTCCATGCAGATGGACTAAATCCTGTACTGATGAGTTTGTTCTCCTATATCGTGCCATGCATTTGTGAAGCGGCTGTTTATTTCCCCAAAGTTCTGGATACAGCAGAATGCATATTTTGCTGTACTGCACTCTGTTGCAATATTACTGGCTAAAGAGAACAATTGGTTGAAAAGAGGAATTAAAGAAGATATCTATGTTAAAATTGAACATCCCTTTCTCAACAGAGAGAGAGGGCTATGACTCTACCTATTTCCTGTTTAAAATGCAGTGCTTTCAGCAGTCCTAAAAAAGTTTGAAGTTTGCACTCTGATTCAGGTGATTCTGAGGATATGGATCACAGATACAGATAAATCCATAAGTGGCCTCAATGAGTTTCAGAATGCTAGTGAACAGATGACTGCAAATCCTTCAGGCACAAATCACATGAAGAATTTAAACTGGGGAATCCTTCCCAAAGATATGATATATGATTATATGGCAAAAATAAACTCTGGGATGTTTAAAATTGAAAGAGAAGATGATGAAGATACTGCCAAGTTGAACTCAATTCGTTGTGAATATGAAGTCACATTCAAGAGTGTGTGTATGTATGTGCTTTGGTAGCAAAATGGAATTAGATTGTGATGGCCTGCTATCCAAATGTATATATGTATATCAGTTTGTGTTTGTGTGTGAGACCCACAACTGTAAAATTAAGAATTAAACCATGCCTAACCCTGGATAGCTTCCAAGATAGGACAAGGTTGTCTAGTTATTGGCTTCAGCTGGAATCTTCTAAAACCATGACAGTGTAATTTTGCAACCTAATGTTCAAAAACTTTTAAGTAGGTTAAGTAAATATTTAGGAAAGTAATTTAGAGTTTAACAATTTTCATACTAATATACCTTTCCTATTTACTTTATTGTCTGTTATCCAATAAATTATTTATATAACAAGAATAACTATTACATAGGTCTATGATGCATTTTGATGGAACATCAAATCATTTGTGTTACAGTAATATCAGTAACTTCTTTTCATGCCATTAAAAATAAATCTGCTTATTATACATAATGTATATATGTATAACTTTGTTTGCAACAGGTTATTTTAGTGAGGGTTTTTGTTTTTTTTTACTCTAGGAAGATAAGTAAGCTCCAAAATAATTTCTCTTGTGGCCTTTTTTATGTGTGTCACAAATTTTGATTTCATACAGCTTTGCTAATTCTTCACTGCCTAATTGTTTAAAGGTTTGCTTACCCAATCCCTTCATGGTTCATTAGACTCACACAACAGGCTTGTATCAGCAATATGCATTTGCTGGCTCTATTTTATATGTTATTAAATTGTAAAACATTGTTTCCTTAAAAAAGAATCCACCATTTCATCACCATATATAAAATAATTAAACACTTCAAAAAATTCAAGTACACTAATTAGTGCTTTGCATGGCTTTAGTGAGAAACACAAGATAGAGGCAGCAGGAAAATAAAAAGAAAAGGAGGCCAGTCAATATGAACTACAGTGAACAGAACAGACCACTTCATCACTATATATAAAATAATTAAACCCTTCAAAAATTAAAAGTACAATAATTAATGCTATACAGTGCTTTAATGAGGAACACAAAACAGGCAGCATAAATAAAAAAGAAGTCAAGGTGAATCACAATGAACAGAAGAATACTGTACCCAACCTGGTTCCTTTCAGATATGCTGCATATATTCCCAGAAATTCCTGTCAGTAAATATATTGGCTGGAAAAGAGAGAGTTAAAATCACAAAATGCTGTGGAAACCAAATTTGGGGAACGCTTTAAGGCAGTAGTCCAGTATCAAGTTTGAAAAAGATTCTTGATATGGTATTTCTGGGAGGTACATGGGAAAAGAGAAGGAGATTGTTCCTCGTAAAAGGTTGTTGTAAGCTGAACTCCATGATTGGATTTTGTTCTATATGTAAATGGTTGACTCCTAGACTTACACTTCTGATTGGCCCAGTAAAGTAAGCAGTGGATTNAGCAGGCAGGCCAGCCTGTATAAAAGGCTGGCCTCGGCTGTAGCCAAAGTGTTCCTATTCTGACTGTTTGTTGAATAAAGCCTTTTGTTGTTGGAACCCGGTCTACCTCTTGTGTTTTCCGAACAAAACAGATTTCATGCAGTGAATGATAAATAAAAAAATGGATAGAGAATATTAGAAGGCTGGGGAGAGAAGTGTGTTATGTGGCTTATATTCTAAGATGAATCAGATTAGCATGCTCCATTATAACACAATTATAATGTGAGTCACACAGCTCTTGAAAGATCTTATGGATTGTTACTTACAAGCATTTTAGTCAGATCTTCATGTATATTAATTTACACAATATTTATTTCATCCTACTTCACAGACCACTAGGCAACTCAAACAAGCATTCTGAATATCTTAAAAATAGCTTAAAAACAGCAGATGTCATTTATGTATAAATAAAAACACATTAAGTACCATACAAGAGAATATTTGTAGTTTAGGATTAACTGTGGAATCTTCTCAGAGAGTAGTAAGCTCAAAGAATGCCAAAGACTATACAAACACATTAAGACTACTTAAAATATTAAACTAGTCCAATGCAATAAGAATCCCACAAAGTCCCAAAACAGCCTCAGTCAAATAACAAATTTCTTCAGTCTAGCAGTGTGGCCATTAGCCATTACCTGGATCCACAAAATAAAATTTTACAAAGATACAGGGCAATTAAAAAAGACTTGCTTCTAAATATCTAAGGGTTCTCTTAAAATCTGGATGGACTCCACTCTAGTAATGTTTGTGTGTGCCATAAAGTCCTGGCTATTCATCTAGTTTTTGGACTAGGGTGGCTGTAATTTCATTTACTGAATGATAGATGTTAGTGCAATGTTTTGAGGATTCTACTTGTTCTTCTTTCTTTTTATCTTGTTTTACTTTGGATTCATTGTTACCTATCATTTAGTTTTTTAATATTGTTTGCTATATTATGATCCACTAAGAATCATTTTATCATTATCACTTGTTCATCAATTTGAACAAATAAATAAAATGTTTTAATTACAAAATTTTAATTACAACATTTTGTTCATTTCAATCTATTTCTTTGAGGGCCATGCTATATAGGGCCCTGTATTACCATGAATGAAAACTTCAGGATTCATACCTACTCATCTATGAGGGCCTATACTAACTTAATCTTTTATCAAAATATTTCCATACAACATTTTGGTAGATTAATTTTTCTTGTTTCATTTTTTTTTCAACAGTGACCCATCAAACCTTGAACTCAAAGTCTACAAGGAGTTATGTGGAGAACAGATTTTTTTTAAAAAAATTCCTCTACATCTATTATAGCAGTCTGGAGATACAGAGGTTGAAGTAACTATACAGTGAATTGAACAATACAGTTGTGTTTTTACAAAGGTGCTTTTTCAGGAGGCATCTGGACTTTCCTTTTTTTGTTTGAAGACATTTCACTTCTAATCCATTCTTGGATGAAAAGCGAAACATCTTCAAAGAAAAAACAAGAAAGTCCAGTTGCTTCCTGAAAAAAACATATTTGGGACAACCATAACCTGGATGACTGAGAATCTCTACAGACTAATACAGCGTGTTTTACATTGGTGGAAAATAATCCAATACTCCTTCTTCTCCCTATTTTCCCCACTACAACAATCTTGTAAGGTGGTTTGGCAGAGAACAAGTGACAGGCCCAAATTCACCCAGGTGACTTTCATAGATAAGACAGAATCTGAACTGCCACTTTCTAGCTTGATGTCTTAACCACGAGACAAAATAAAACTCAAAAGTTTACACCTTGTCCCTAACAGGGTAATTTCTTCATGGTGTGCGTCTGTGTGTGAGACAGAGGGGAAGGGTTGTGGATGTGTAGAGACTCTTTTTTTGTTGTTTTTGCTTTATTCCATGTATTTTTATTATAATTTTAGAACCCAGGTTTATTTCATAACTTTGGTTTAAGCTACTTAAGCCCATGTCACACTGAACCAATGGATGCAAAGAGGATGAAAAACGGACAAAAAACCTTGCCATCCGTTCAAAAATGCGTAGTACTCACTGCCTCCGTTTGGCTTCCTCTCTATCCATCCAGCATCCGTTTATTGACGTTTCATCCGCTCCAAAAGTTTTGGGCTGCCCAAAACTTTTGCCTGCGAAAAATAGTATCCAGTTCGTCCGTTCTGCATCCGCTATGCATCCGCTACGCATCCGTTATGCATCCCGCTATATCCGCTAGGCAACCACTGTGCATCCGCGCAACTCGCATCCGCTCGGACGTAGGGAGGAAGCGAACGGACCTGGAACAGATGCAGAAAGGATGCACCACGGAAACAAAGCGTTAAAACGGAAAAAACGTTGCAGAGGGGACCTATCTCGAATATTAAGGATGTCTACAGGATGCCTAGAGGATGCCTAGAGGATGCAAAGGGACACTTATGCTGCCTATAAAAAGGGGAGCAACACATTCTGGATCTCACTTTCAAAACAGCAGCCAAGCTGTGCGGACCTCTCAGCCTTCATCTGACTCTTCCTCTTCCACAGCATTCAGTCATGTCCACCGTGGATTGTGACAAAGTCCTTTCGGCAGCCACCATCCTTCTGCACAGTGCAAAACCATCTACAGGCTATGTGAACTCTACTACGGGAAGAAAAGGAGGCACCCAAAAAAGTCTGGGTCCAAAGATGGTTCCCCAGAAGAGCAGAGGACGGACTGTACAACAAGCTGATGGTGGAGCTCAGGAGCGAAGACACTCGGCGTTCCAGAACTTCATGAGGATGCTCCAGCCATGTTTGACGAACTTGTGTAGTGGCTGAACCCAGGTTTGACCAAGGCAAACAACAACTTCTGGTCCAGCCTGGAACCTGGCTCAAGGTGGCACTGACTCTGCGCCACCCTGGCCTCAGGGACCACCTACAGGAGCATGCAGTACGGCTGGAGGGTGTCACCTAACACCATCAGCTTTGTGGTCAGAGAAGTGGTGCAGGTCATCATCGAAGAATACAAGGAGGAGCTCCTCCAGTGCCCCTCCACTGAAGAAGGATGGAAGAAAGTTGCAGAGCAGTGTATCAGAAGTTGGAACTTCCCCCACACCGTTGGAGCCATAGATGGCAAGCACGTGGCCTGCAAAGCGCCAGCCAAGTCCAGGGTCCACTTATCACAACTACAAGGGCTTCTTCAGCATCATCCTCTTCGCCATGGTCGATCTGAGCTGACAACAAGTTCATGTACATCGATGCTTCAGGGCAACGGCTCATCTTCAGATGGCCCAGGTATACAATGACCAGGTCCACCTCAAGGAGGGGCTGGAAAGGCAACCTCATGGTGGGCTCACAGATCGACGTGCCCAACGACAAGCAAGGTGTGCCCTACTTCATCGTGGGGGAATGAAACGCCTTTCTCCTCAACAACCTACTTCATGAAAGGCCCTACAACTCAAATACCCACCCGTGAAGAGAGGATATTCAAACTACAGGCTGTCAGGGCAGAGACGGCGTGGTGGAGAATTGCCTTTGCATCCTAGCCAACAGGTTCCGGGTACTTTCTCACCAACATGCAGCATAGCCGCAAGAGACCATGAGGGAGGATCGTGAGCTTGCTGCATCCTGCACAATCTCATGCGCACCCGCTACCCAGTCTTGCAGAAATGGCTTGTGGACCATCAAACAAGGCAATGGGACATGAGCCTGGGGAATGGAGGCAGGACTAAAACCTGATCGACACTGAGATGTGCAAGGCCCCAACAGAGCCTCACGTGAGACAAAGAAGCAGCGCAACCTCCTGAAAAAACTGGTGCACTCCCCAGCTGGAGCAGTGCGAGTGGCAAGGACAGAATGGTAAGTGCTTAATGGAATGCTGTACCTTCAGCCTGTTCATCACCGGATGAGATTGGGCCATGGTATGTTGGTTGGCCTACAAGAAAAAGGCGTTTTAATAAAGAGTTGTGTTTATGTTTGACATGTTGTGGATAATTATTACATTATTAATTGATAATGAAGGCACATTAGGGTGTGGCCCTGGGAGGGTGGAACCATTACAGTCCACAGCTTGCACTGGAGCTTATCTATCCCACTGCTTATCCTAACCCATCCACAGGCTTATTATCCATCCCACAAGGTATCCTAACCCATCCCAATGGCTATCCTTACCATCCCACAAGCATGCATAAGGCTTAAACCATTTCTAAAGTTTCCAAAAACAAGACTTTATTAAAAAAAAATGAAGCAAGCGTAGTGAATCATAAATAGACTTTATTACAAGAAGCTATCAAAACAAAAATGAGTTCTGGCTACTCCTCTTGGTCACTCAGGTCTCAGGGGTGGAAGGGTTCCAGGTGCTGTGGAGGCGTGGCTGTGCTTGGAGTGCCTTAGTCATCAGCTCCTCCCAGAAGCAGAAGGCAGCAGAAGCCCCAGCCCCAAAGAGCGAGCCCGTGCTGCAGAAGCCCCAGCAGAACCAAAGAGTGAGGGGCCAGGGGGTGGGATGGGAGCCCTGTCCCTCTTGCCCAAGGGCTGGCCATAGCAGATGGCTGAGGCTTGCCTGTGCTTCCCACATGGTTTGTGGGGTTGCTGGCTGTCAGGGAGGCTGGCAGAGAACCAAGGCTGGAAGCAAGGCTGGCAGGGAGGCAGGCAGGAACCAAGGCTGGCAGCAAGGCTGGCAGGAGGCAGCACCAAGGCTTGGCAAGGAAGGCTGGCAGGCAGGCATGCAGCAAGGCTTGGCAGGCAATGCTGGCAGCAAAAGGCTGGCAGGGAGGCTGGCAGCAAGGCTGGCCAGCAAGCTTTGCCAGGCAAGAATGCAATCAGGGCAGGCAAGGCAGCCAATCTGTCCCAGCAGCAGGTCTTTCCATCGAATGGCGACCTGCTTCCGAGCTGCTTCTGTTTATGAATAAAGAAAGAGAACCCGTGGGCCCTGCACGGCAATGCATTTCGCTCCCGCATGCGCAATTTAACGCCAGGATCCATTAGGCTTCGCGCTGTGCATCCGCTGTGTATCTGCTTCCATCCGCTCGGCATCCACTCTGCATCCCGCTTTCATCCGGTTCCGCGTCTGATTTGCTGAGGTCCCCTGGAAGCCTAGGATGCGCCATCCGCTCCCATCCTCTGGGCTTCCATTCTGCATCCGCTTTGCATCTGCCCTGCGTCCTCCCCGCGTCCGTGTTATCCGCTCCGGTTATGCAAATTTTTGGCCCTTTTGAGAGCAGATAACAACGGATGGAACATTTTTTCTCGTCCGCTGTGTCCTTTTTGCATCCGTTGGACAGTGTGACATGGGCTTTAAGTATCAATGTGAACTAAAGAAATAGTAACCGAAAAGGCATAATGAATAATTACAATGTAAGGAAATTTCTTTCTTCTTATGGTGTAAAAAAGTGTATACATTTACATACTACATTTATAGTGATGGAAAAATGTCTTGCATGACATTTTAGTGCCAAGCAGATAAATTTTTTTGCATTATTTTTACCACTTGTTCTTACTCAATTTAATGAAAGAGAATTTGCACTTATTTAGTATTAAAGTAGAGAAGCAATGGTATAATGATTTCTTCAATGATTTGCAGACTTCCTACATTCCTAAAGACGAATTGTGTTGCTGTGCTTTTTCAGTTACCAGTACTAGTGCCACCATCAAGTGGGAATCCTGGCTTCAAAAAATATCTCCATACTGTGGAAAATCCTGAGGAAATTGCTAATAATCCCTCAGCCCAAAATTGGGTAAAAACTTTGTACAGACATTTGTACTCAGTTTTGCTCTGAATCTTGACACATTTCCAATGAACTAAAATAAAATTATTTTATAATATACTGCACATTAAACCTGTCCCATAAACTAGATCATCAAAAAGCCTTCTACTGGATAAGTCTACAGTCCTATTAAATATCACATAGTTTGTCGGAAAATGGCAGTAAAGAAAACTGACAAACCCAGGCTGCAGATTCTCTTCTGCACTGATACTTTCCAGAAAATATTATTTAAGGCATGTTGATTATGATTTTACAGATCAATAAGCTGCCATTTATAATCATACCCTTTGACCATCTGACCCATTGGAAACCTGTGAGACCATCTGTAACACTGCTGGCAGCAAATTCCACAATTTAACTATTTGCTGCATGAAAAAAAATCTTCTACTCATCCTACATCTCTTGGCATTTATTTTCAAAGAATGAATTTGTACTCTATTATAAAGGAGGTTCTTGTCTCCCCTTTATCCTCTTGTCATTACAAATTCAAGAGTTCCAACTGTTGGGCTTGCCTTGAAGGTGAACTATTTCAGGCCTCTAAACATAGTTTTTAGTTCTTGATTCTTGCAAATCTTGCATCTCTATTTGTATTCTTATTTAGATATGAGATCTGAACACTATTATATCCATTGTGTTCTTATCATAGATTTATACAGGAGTATTATTATACTGACAGTTTCATTGTCAAGTCCCTTTTTAATGATTCATGGCACTGAATATGGTTTTTTTACAGCTGCTGCCCTTTGTTGATATTTTAATTGAACTGACTACTTTTATGCAAAGTTCAAATTCTATTAATTTATCAATGAAATTTGAATGTTTTGTGCCAACATATCATTTTACTTTTTTATGCCCAAGTGCATTCACAATTTTGAAGCCCATTCACACAGCTGGTTGTGTCATGCATTGGCTATGCTCATGCCCAGTTTAGCAAAAAAGTCACAATATGTCATATGATGACACCATGATGATGCAAGTTTGACATCCCTGACAAAGAGAGTTCCTTAAGAGCCTTTAAAAGCCTTTTTAATTTGACTCTTTTTTGCATGGCTGCCTCACTGATAAGTCCTAATTCCAGAGAATGTTTACAGGTATTACTTTGATATATTAAGCAGATTAGCAAATATTGCAACTAACTCTCATGAGTCAATGTTGGACAGTTAAATTATTTGAGCAAGGAACACACCAAATGCCTTAGAAATGTTATCATTCCATTGTTAAATTCTTGGATTATTTTGATTGTCCCTTTTCTTTATTACTTATACATTGCTTTTGTTTTATATGAGTACATTTATAATCACCCCTGATCTGCACTACCCAGCCAGGACACTTTGATGTGATGCAACAGCTGTTGCATTCAGATGATATTAATTGCTACTACTTTTTAATCAGAGTAATTGGTTAAAGTAAAAGAAGAAGAAGAAATGTCTTCCCCTCTGAAAAATATGAGAGCATTTTGTAAAACTAAAAATGTTATAAAACTGAAAAGGCCTAGTTCTTCTGACCCAAAGCTTTGAAGGAGCATAAAAATGCAAATGTATTTGTTGAACAGCAGCAGCATGCTAAAAGTAAGGAGAGGAGATACACTGAATCATGATAAACACTGAGTGATAAAATCCTAGACATGAAATAAAACTGAATAAGACTGTACCATGTGTGGAAAATAAAAGAGGTATTATAAATGAATGCTTGAAATCTTATGTAAGGCCTCAAACTCTGCAATATTTTCTCATAAAACATCCAATAATAACAAAAATGAAGCCTCCTGAGCAAGAGAGGTTATCACCTAATAGAAGGACTCCTTTGAATTCAATCTGTTATCCACAGAACCTGATGCTTGAAGGGGTAGCTCAACTTCTAAACTGTCTGCTTGTGAGCAAGTAGCACAAATCAACAACTCAAGTACTAAATCAAAATTGGCAGAAAAGGTATGGCATTGTTGATACCTCTTCTGAGATACCTGTGCTGCCACTTTTGATTTACTGCCAACATAAGTGGTGTGGGAGCCACCATCTGGATGCCACCTTAGTGTCAGAACAACCAGAATCTGTTCAGATATCCAACAGACTAAACACCGTGTCAGACAACTAAACACAATATGAATGACAAGCAATATAATCTCATACTCATGTGGTTATTTTGCTATGAGATCTCTGTCAACGTTTTGTCTATTTTCATTCCTCTGAGCTAATCCTTTTCAAAGTAATTGCTCAATTCTCTATGAAGGAGAACATGCCAGCAATGGAGCTCAGAAAATAGTGTTGGGATTAAAAGAGAAAACAAAGGAAAAATGGAGAAGTTGGAACTAGGTTCTGTCTTGGTTTTTGCAGAAAAGTGCTATGACTGTCTACATTTATTTAAAGAAAGCATTCTTATCTAAAGGAATTCTGGCATGCCAATGTATTAATACATTAGAATGAACATTACAGAAGTAAAATAAGCACAAAGGAGATATTGGAAAAAAATAATGGAACTGATTTCCAAAGTTTTTGTCTAACTGCTGATTAACTACAACTGTGGAAGAAGAGGCAAAGGATACATCTAGCAATAAAATTAAAAACATACCAGCAATCTTCTCTGCGTAATATTCATATGTTAAATTTGTTTGAGTGTGTGTCTATAGGTGTATCCTTTGCCTTTTCTTTTCTATACATATACATACATATGTATTCTATACATATACATACATATGTACTACAGTATATATGTATGTGTCTGTGAAAAAAGAAAACCTACTTTTTTCTTTCTGTCTCTACCAGAAAACCAGAGGCAGCTGTACCAG
Organism: Laticauda laticaudata; assembly: GCA_004320025.1. NCBI lineage: Eukaryota > Metazoa > Chordata > Lepidosauria > Squamata > Elapidae > Laticauda > Laticauda laticaudata. The sequence goes on along the minus strand of BHFT01047158.1, from coordinate 3,470 downwards.
GAGAAAATTCCTCTTCTAATCAAAAACATAAGTTATGAAAACAGCAAAACTATTATCAGATGTGCATTACAAGACTATTTTGAAAATGTGTTTCTGAAAGCATATGCAGCCTGCTCATTTTCAAGAAATCCTTGAACAGTAGAAGCATCAGAGAGCATGAATTTATGTAAGAGCTCCTGCATTTCACAATATAATTTGGCTACCTAATTATATCTGAAATGTAGGAAAGGCATCTTCTGAAACAGAATCTGCTCATACTGAACACCTTCTGCTCTTTTTCTGTAATAGTCTTCAACTATTGGTGTTTGAAATCATTTCTTCAGGCATCTGTCTTTCTGTGAGTGCCTATCAAAGGCGTTGACACAGTATCACCCAGTAATCCCGAGGCTTATCATCAAATTCCATTTCAGTGATGTGGCAACAGTTTGAAGGTCATAATAATCTCTGAAGGTCAATTTCCTGATGCATGGTTCAGAGCTTTTTGCTACATGCAGGGGTGAACTTGGCGTTTTGCTGCAGCTTACTTCAATCAGGAGCTAACTTGTGAATAATAAAGAAGTACTTCACAAATACTTCTAAGCTCCACTTTCCTAATGCAAAGGTGTGATAGGGTGCAGCCAACCATGGTAATTCAACTTGGAACAAGTTATTATCAGATATAAAACACGATAGGAGGCTGAAAGGTGCTGGGCTCTTTAAAGACTTCAAATGCTCTCACCAATAGAATATATACTTTTCTGTTTGTCCCTTTTCTCAGAAATGATTTTCAGCAGCATGGTTGAACAGCCAGTTCAAAATTTTATAAACAAATTAGGGAAAGCAACTCCTAGCAAAACTATCCTATTGTTTAATATCATTGGAACTGCAACTGGATAGAATAAAGAAAGGGTCAAGGAGCATATGTACTGTTTTTATTACCTGCACATCTGCATATACATACATATCAATTACATACAAACATGTGCCTTTTTTGATTCCTCTGCTATGTTCCAGGTTCTAAATTCTACGAAGCAAAAAATCCCACAATTGCCACCTGTATGTGGTGGTAAAATATCAGTTATACAAGTTGTACATGAATCCAATTTTACATCTACTGTTCAAACAAACAGCTCATAATAAACAAGATTCCCATCAAATAAAATACTCTTTTTTATTGTAACAAATAATTATAAATATGACATTATCACAATAGCTATCAATATTTTTATCAATTCAGGATAAGTGAGAGGGAAAAACAAAAGAAAATAAAAAATCAGCACATGTAGTTTTTTCTAATTTCAGATTTCTTTGTGTACAGATTATAATTCTGAATATAATTATCCAATAACTGAAATAACAGTAGCAATTCGTGTTCAATGGGTAATATATGGAATTGTAAAAGTATTAAATTTAAGACAGATATTTGAACTGCAACATTTAACATGTTCTTTAAAGATATCTTAGAGTTTATTATGAACAAGTCAAATATGTTTAAGTGTACTTGTATTTTCATTTTTGCCTTTTCTCACTCTTCAACAATAAAAGATTGCAGAATAATTCACGTTGAAGTTCGGCTTTCAAAGATGTAGCTTTCTCACTGTAAAACTTCAATAATTTTAAAAAGGTTGTTCAAAGTAATTTATCTTAAAATATGTCAAAATTCTTTAAAGAGAAGACTTCTTTATTAACCGTCATTTTCAATTTGAAAATAACTTTGATGTGTTGCCCTTCCTGTGACTGGTTTTTGACTTGGAATGAATAGCAGAAATCCATAAATCACAAATTCAGAGCAAAAGCTTGTTATCCATTGAAGATATTTGTTAAAGAAAAACAGATTTCAATTTAACTTGTGTGTGTGTGTGTGTGTTTGTGTTACCATCAACAAAAGCCAATCTCAATAATTCTTCTATATCATGTCTGCGTTATTTTGAAAAAGAGATTAAAACAGAATGCATATCCTTGATAGTTTAGATTAGTTGCAAAACTTTCTATAACATTTGAAAAGAAAACAGTCTCTGCTTGAGTACAGCACTTCATCCAAACAAACTCTGATGAATATGGCAATCAGAGAAATGTTAATCTGATTTTTTTCAATGTCTGGGCCATAATTATTATAATTTAAGTAGCTTAGCTTCTTTATAAATTTAATTTTATAAATTTTATAAATTTAATTCTTTATAAAGGCATTGGCAATATTTGCATAAAACTGTTAATGCAGACTTAATAGGGTATTATGACCACTTAAACATTTGAGATCTTGGAAGAAGGCGGAGCCTCCTCGCTGATGGACCGTAGCTCGCAACTCTCTGCTGCTTTGGTCCATGCTCTTTCATTGGAGAACCCCAATTATTACGATTATGGGCTGAAGCTGCCATGGAGGGGTGGCGGAGAAAGCGGAAGTCACAAGCCAGGTTAAAGGGAGCCACATCTCCACCCCTGGACTTGGTCTTTTTCCTCCTGAAGACGACTGCAGCAGTGATTTAAAATGGCCACCCCAAAGAGGAGGACTCAGCTGAATTAAGATTTGTGCAGGAGGGAAGAAAGAGGTGGATAACATCTGAACCAGGACAACTGGGCAATACAACTAAACAAAAGTACCCTGGGATTAAGGTAAGATGGAATTTTTAAGAAAAGNGCTAAGTGGGGCTTCGAACCAGGAAAGGAAGAAGCTGGAACTAAAGATTTAACTAAATTGGACTAAAATATTTTGGGTATAAACAAGCATAAAATAAATCTGGACTTAAGATTGTCAAAAAATAATAATAAAGTTTACAAATTGGAGATTGGACTGTGCTGGAATAGTGAGGTTTGAAAAACCCTAAATAAAAAAATAGGGGGAAAAGGTGAAGATTTTGTATCATGGAGAGTGCCACCTTTTGACAAAAACTTGAGCTCAAACAAAAGGGAAAAACCCTGTTTCTAAATGAACTTGTGTGGATATAACATAAAAGAAATATTGAAACAAAATAAGAATCTTAAGGCAAGGTCACAATGGCCGACAGATGCAAAACGTATGCAAAAAGGACACAGTGGATGAGCAAAATTTCAGGGGTGGCTCCATCTGTTGTTATCCGCTTTCAAAAGTGTCCAAATTTGCATAAACAGAACGGAAAACAACGGAAAGGAACAGATGTGGGAAGGATGTGGCGGGGATGTAAAGCAGATGTTCGTAGGAAGCCTAACGGATGAAAGCAGATGGAAGCGGATGACACATCCACAGGGCTTCCGGGGGAGAATAGCGAAGCGGACGCGTAGCAGAAGGAGTGGATGCGTAGCGGATGACGCAGATGCATCATGGACGCCTATAGGATGCATAGCGGATGCCTAGCAAATGTGTAGCGGATGCAAAGCATTCACTGCGCATGCAGGGAGAATGAATTGCATAAGCTCCACAGATATAAAAGGATGCAGCTTACAAGCAGTCACCATTCAGAGGAAAGACCTGCTGCCAGAGACATCTTGAGAGAACACCATGGGGAAGAAGAGGAAGC
>BHFT01047157.1:0-12015 GCA_004320025.1 Laticauda laticaudata | reverse complement strand
TAGGATGTCCCCTCACTTGCAGGAAAACCAAAAAACTTGAGAAACTTTAAACCTTTCCGGACCAGACAAAACTGAACTCTCAATCCTAAAAAGGTTGCTTTTTTGGGCGATCGGGTAATTATTCCCTAAAACAAATTACAAACCAGGTACTGGTATGGCCTTCACGAAGGCTACCCTGGGAATAGCTTAAAATGAAAAGGGCCTGCTAGAAGCTTATGTCTGGTGGCCGCGGTATAGATAGGGACATTGTACTGGGTAAACTCGTGCAACAAATGCAAAGAACCAGGCCGTCCCCACCGAAAACACCCATAAGAGACTGGGATAATCCCAAGAGGCCCTTCTTGGTCACGGAATCCACATCGATTTTGCGGGTCCTACCAAGGGGACTCTACATTTCTGATGTCGTGGATGCATACTCTAATTGGCTGGGAGGTAAAAATTATGCCATCTACGACAATATAACCGTTATAAAACATCTTGACAAGCTTTTGCAACCCATGGCCTACTGGACGTTTCCTAGTGTCCGACAATGGCCACAAATTAACCCAGCTCCAATTCGAGCAATACCTAGCCTCCCTAGGTATTAAGACAATGCCCTAACCGCGCCGACCCACCCGGCTTGCAAACGGTAGGGCCAGAGAGAATGGTCAGGGTCTTAACCAAGGAGGCGTTTAGAAAAAATGGACACTGGGATGTCAAAATAAAATAAAATCGACTTACTCACTCTTCCAACATATCACACCCAGTTACTATAACCAACAAAACCCCAGCCCAAGAATACTAATGGGAAGGATTAAACTAAGGTCGCATCTAGACAGAATTGGACCCAAATTTCACACCTAAAAAAATCAACCCCGACTCCTCCACTCGCATTTCAGGACCTTTACACTAGGTGACTTAGAGTTTATGCAAAAATTTTACCGAGGAAAACCATAAAATAAATTGGCGTGACACAGCGGCCCCAAAATATAAAACGCAAAATAACAGGCCCTAAAGCCCAACGGACTAACGGTTGAAGACACCCGGCAGGAGAATAGGAAAGCGGCACATCTTATTTTTAGACTTTCAGCTTCGCTCCCGAGAGGAGACATAGGATATGAAATACTAAAACTACAAACCACACATAAAGAAATAAAAAGATGACCCAATTCAAACCAAATGAGGGGGGGGAAATGCGAAAATCAATAAAGGATCTTGTTCTATAATTAACTCTGAAAAACATAATAACCAACTCTATATAGAGCAATATAAAGATCTACAACGTTGAAAGAAAATGCCGAAGACAAGAAGTCCATCTGAAGGGGCCAGGCCAGGTTCTAGCTCGACCTGCCCGGAGGAAACGGAGGAGCGGCAAAACCACCGGGCCTAAGAAAACTCAGGCGGCAGCTAAAATGCTGACTCACCCTTCCAGATGTGTTCCAGCGGAGAGGGACTGAAGACACAGCACCCCATCCGAAACCGGTCGAAGTCTCCAAACCAATAATGAACCGCCGCAAAGTCCAGTTGAGTTCGAAGATGATGAGGAGGCCCCTACCTACCTGCGCGGACTACATCCACTTCTACCGTAGGACTGAACCTATAGAGGAGGGTGTGTTCTTCGTATACCAAAATAGTAGACTCCAAATAACCATCAGTTCTGGATTGCGGTTACTTAAAAACTAATGTGGGATAGTTCAAAAGGAACCGAATCCCCGGAAGCCGCAACAAAGGCGGCCAAACTCACACATTGAATGTCATTGCGACTCTCTCAATGCGGCAGACAGAAAGTATTAAAGGGCTCTGTCTTTTTTGCTTGAGCCAATGTTCCGCTTTGCAATACTGTTTCTTGAATATATAAGTTAACTTTGTTGTTAAAACCCCTCCGTGTGTTCTTAGCTCGCATTTTTCCGGACAGAACAGGAGTAACTTAAGGAGAAGCCATGGGGGATTAGTCTTTGCCAGGAACAATGGTTTGCTCTGGCTTACACTCCCCCCGGCTTTGACTCGGGCCTGTTGCTGTGGGCCTTCCCTCACTTGGAGGACTATTCTTTTGTTTTGGGCCCAGCTGTTCTTTTGCGGCTTGAGTTTGGTTTTTGCTTCACTATGCCTTTGGAACTGCTTCTTGCCTGGGACCTGTTCCTTGACCTGAGAATTGCCTTTGTCTTGTGCCTGGACTCTGCTTGGTGGATTGGACTTGATACCCTGAACTTTGCTCTGTGAGTAGACTCTACTTCTTTGGGTTTCCTTTGTAGTACAAAGAAGTGTTGTGTTTGGGAGACTGTGGGCGGCTGCCTTCAGAGTAGCATGGGGTTGGAGCCTTACCTGTTGTTGGAGGGCTGTTGGCTGGAGCATTTGTTAAGAGAAATTTAAAAGAAACCCCCCCCCCTCTCTCTCTCTGTGTGTGTGTGTGTGTACATCTCTTTAGATCAGTGGTGTCAAACTCAAGGCACATGAGCTAGATCTGGCCTGGGGCAGATGTGATATTCAGCCAGTTCTGACCAGTTCTGGAGAACCGATAGCAGAAATTTTGAGTAGTTCAGAGAACTGGGAAATATCCGCTCCGACTGGCCCTGCCCCCATCTATTGTCTGCCTCCCAAGTCCCAGCTGATTGGCTGGGTCCTCATTGTTGCCCTGCACAGGAGAACGGAGCTGGAAAGCAGGTTAGTGGGGTGGGGAGGGAATGGGGATTTTATAGTAACCTTCTCCTGCCATGCTTACCAAGGCATGCCCACAGAACCCATAGTAAAATTTTTTGAATCCCACCACTGCCCGCCCCCATCTCTTCTCTGCCTCCCGAGTCCCAGCTGATCGGCTGGGTCTTCTTTGGTTGCCCTGCACAGGAGAACGGAGCTGGAAAGCAGGTTAGTGGGGAGGGGAGGGAATGGGGATTTTGCAGTATCTTTCCCCCAGGAGTGGGGAAGGAATGGAAATTTTGCAGTATCCTTCCTTTGTCATGCTCACCAAGCCATGCCCCAGAACCGGTAGTGTTTTTTTTTTTTTTGAATCCCACCACTGGCCTGGGGTGCTTAGATCTGGCCCATGGGGCCAACCTGGAAATATTGAATGACCGGCCCATAGCCAGCAGTGCATCTGCCAGTGTGCGGCCGTCCTGAGTTCTGTTTTCGCTGGCATAGGGTTGCAGGAAGCTGTCACAGCCAAAAAATGAGCTTGGGAGCCTGTTTTCGCTGGCAGAGCACTCAGGCCACCACAGGTGCCCCCGACACGAGTGATGTTGATCTGGCCTTGCGTACTCTGGCCATGCCCCCGTCCCCCCCCAAGGTCAAACACAACTCTTGACAATTGAGTTTGACACCCCTGCTCTAGATATTTGCTATATGTATGGCTCTACATAATCAAACCAGGTAGGGGTTATATTGTGGGTGATATTTGCTTGCCATGACTAGGGATTAAAGAAACATTTCTGCCCTCTGAATATCTGGCAGAGAGCTATGTTAGCGGCTAGATGCTTGCAAGTAGACTTTTGAAACTGCCACAATTCTTTAGGCACTTCATAGTGCCAATGCAAACCATCACTTTCTTTGAGTGATTGCTGCATTCTTGCAAAACATCACAGAATAAATATAAATAAATACTGTCTGTTTTGCTATTCATAGCTCCAATTATTTATCTTATACCACAGACACAATGGGGGTTCCGGATCTGAACTGCAAAAACTGGAAAATCACCAAACAGTGATTTCTGCTTGCTCCTATCGAGAGATCCTGTAGATTTTACAGTGCAGTTATAGTATCCTCCACCCACAGACTGGTTCCAATTAAGAAAAAGAGGGAAGTGCAGGACGTAGGGAATTGCAGAACAGAGTTTGAGATCCAATGTATCTGGGTATAAGGGTATGACCTTGGCAGACAAGATCACAGTCTAGACCAGGGGTCGCCAACCTTTTGGACCTCAGGGACCACCAAACTCATAATTTTAAATCTTGTGGACCACTAATATGAATTTTGACTGATGGTGGCTTGCTGACATTGGTGGGAAAGTCAGTCCCATATTCCAGAGCTGCAGTAGTCACAGGACTGGCCCTTTGGACATCCTGGAGCAGCTGGTCCTTCACCCGGGTGCACCGGCCTGCCGTGGACTGGAGGAGCTGCTCTGGGATGATCAAAGGGCCAATCTTATGACTACTGCAGCTCTGGAATATGGGACTGACTTTCCCACCAATGTCAGCAAACCATCCTCCCCCGCCATTGGTCTTGCCTTCCAGTTCCAGCTCGCGTGGCTCTACTCATGGTAAAGTTTGTGCTCGGCCGAAGGGTTGGGGCCAGTGGGTGGGCGGGCCATGTGGGCAGTGCAGCCTTGTGTTCCCATGCAGCCTGGATTAATTGCTTTTGGGGGGGTTGGGGGGGACATTTGGGGGGGTTGGGGGGACACCAGTGGTCCCCAGCACACAGATTGGCAACCATTGTTCTAGACAGCTATCAGGAAAAAAAGATATTGCAGCCCACAGATGGAGGGATGAGGGAAGGGATCCTCCTGAGTTTATTGAAAAAGAGAGTACTCTATCAGATTTGCAAAATTGTGTTACTGAAACCTTACAAAGGAAATGCTATTCCTACTCACGCAGCTTGTGCTTTTTCTCTGGACTGCTTTGTAGAAATAACACAGGGATAATGGGCTGAAAAACCAGCATTCTACTTCTTGACTTCCTTCAAGGTAGTCCAGATCAAGAAACCAAAATCAAGAATACTAATACTACCATTATTGTAAGCTAGCTAAGTATTTATTTGTATCCCTGCTTTATGATTTTTATAAATAATTCAAGGCAACACACAAACCAAATATTCCTTCCTCTTCTGATATTCCCAACAACCACCCTGTGAGGAGACTTGGGCAGCGAGAAGATGGGTGGAGGAGGGGAGGGAGAGGGGGGTGGGCAAGATCATCCAGCTGGCTTTCACACTTATGGCAGGATTAGAACTCACAGTCTCTTGGTAATTGGCCCAAAGTCGCCTAGCCAGCTTGCATGCCTAAAGTGGGATCAGAACTGACAGTCTCCTGGTTTCTAGTCTGCATCTCAACTACTAGAGCAGACCGGTTCTTGAAGGTGCAGTAAAGAACCTTACAAATTTGAAAGCATTTCTCCCACTCCCCTGTCTTTATATCCCAAAGAATTGGGGAGGGTTAATTCCAGGGATTGGATCCAGCTGGTTCAGGACAGTTTGGGCAAACCAGATGTTAAATTTACATTTGGTTCACTGAACTGGTAGTTGAACCGACCAGCTAGCCTCTCCCACTATGTCCCTCCCCTTCCGGGAGTCTTCACACAGCCCATTTTGGATGCAGGTAAATGCAGGGTTCACGCAGAGGCTGTGGGAGGGTGAAAAATGGCCTTCCCGGAAGTTCAGGAAGTCCAGAAATGGGCCCGTTTTCAGCTTCCAGAGGATCTCCGGAGTCCAGGAGAGGCTGTTTTTGCCCTCCTAGAGGCCTGAGGGAAGCCTCCAGACTCTGGGGAAGGGGAAGTCCAGAAATGGGCCTGTTTCTAGTTTCCAGAGGGCCTCTGGAGCCCAGGTGAGGCCATTTTCACCCTCCCAGAGGCCGGAAGGAAGCCTCTAGACTCTGTGGAAGGTGAAAAATGGCCCTCCCAGAAATTCTGGTAGGCCATGCCCACTATGGCCATGTCCATCCAGCAACTGGGCAGAGAACCAATTGTTAGGATTTTTGAATCCCACCCCTAGTCAATTCTGAGATATTTTTTCCACCACCATTCCTGCTTAGGGTTCAGATTTTCTCTTATCAAACTGTTGTCAAGGCTGTAGCTCTTCTTCCTGCCTCCCAAGGTTATTCTCACTGTCCATTACATTTCCGCTGTAACTTCATGTAAGAAACTTTTGAGGTTTAACATATGAGCTAAGCATTCCAGGAAGAGATTAGTTAGCATTTTAACTACTTTCTACCAGCCTTAATCTTGAAAATGGTTGTAAGATAAATATTACTCAGGAACACAGGTGGTTAAAATAAGTGACACTAATTGCTAGGCTGATATTTTAATGAAAAAAGGGCAAGAGAAGGTACAGGCATTGGAAGCTTTATTAGCCTAAAAGCTGGAATAATTTGGGGGAATTATGATCCTTTTCTTCCTATGTAGCATGATCACCAGCAATTTCTCTGAAATTTTGGCTATGAAATACATAACCAAAAAGGCATCAAGAATTGTTAACCTAATCTTACGTAGCTTTTTCTCTGGTAATATTACACTACTAACTAGAGCATAAAAAACATTTACTAGACCAATACTTGAATACAGCTCATCAGTCTGGAACCCATATTACGTATCTGATATTAACACAGTTAAGAAAGTCCAGAAATTTCACAAGAAGAGTTCTCCACTCCTCTACTTGTTGCAGAGTTATCGCAGAAGTAGACTTGAAATTCAGACTTGAAATTCTAGACTAGAAAACCTACAACTATGCCGCGTTTGGTCCTATCTAAGTATGGTAAATAAAATCATACATTGCAATATCCTACTCTGTCAATGACTACTTCAGCTTCAGCCATAAATACAGAGCAAACAATAGATAGAAACTCAAGGTTAATCTCACCAACTTGATTGCAGGAAATACGACTTCAGCAACAGAGTGATCAATGTCTGGAAATACTCTTATTGACTCTCTTGTTTCTTCCAAACCCCAAAAACTTTAACCTTAGACTGTCTACTATTGACCTCACCCTTTTCCTAAGAGTCTGTAGGGGGTGTGCATAAGCGCACAGTGTCCCTGTCTTATTGTTTCTTTTATTTTTCTTATATGTATCCATGTATTCATAACTATGTTTTTACTTATATCTATTATTTTGTAAGCAATTGACAAACCAAATAAAATAAATAAATAAATAAATAAAATTTGGCCACATCCATAGAGGCACAGAAAGATCTAATTTTGATAGGCAGGCTTTGAAGGTGAATGAGAAAATTTTAGGACAAAAACTCCTTGTGGGTTTGAACATTTTCATATTTTCCTGATTCTTCTCTAGTGCAAACAATGCTACCCATCTCTACTGCCTTGCAGTGATCAAACAAGCACACATTATGAATGTCTGTGAAGACTTTAAGTTATCCAGGTCACAGTTGTATCAAAAGTGTTTATTTTGAAAAAGCAACTGGACTGATTTTTTTTTGAAGAAAAGTAAGATGTTTCATTTCCTATCCTGGAAGCTTCATCAGTTGTATTGGATGCTGTGGGAGATGGAAGGACAGTTATTGACAGTTGAGATTAGTTGGTGGGAAGGAAAATGATGGATTCTGACAGGGTGGGGGAAATGGAAATGGAAAGATTATGTTGCCATTCCATATGTTGTTGGAATATCTGAAAAGTTCAGGATGATTTCCAATATCATATTTGGATATTTTAAGCCCAATAAAACATTAAGGCAGAAACTTTCCCACCCCAAAGACAAAACAGCTAGACACAAATGTGGTATATGCAATACAATACCTTCCAAGGGTTTTATGTTTGTATGTAACACCAAGTATTGAATCTGTGAATAATGATCCTTGAGTCTATGGGAATTTGAGGGTTAAATTCCAGAAATTATAATTGTCCTTTGCTCCCCAGAGCAGTTTTACCCTCTTTGTATTTCATAGCAGTGGTGGGGTTCATTTTTTTTACTACTGGTTCTGTGGGTGTGGCTTGGTGGGCATGGTGGGGGAAGGATACTGTAAACTCTCCATTCCCTCCCCACCCCACTATCCTGCTTTCCAGCTCTGTTCTCCTGTGCAGGGTAACAAAAGATCAACTGGGACTCGGGGGGCAGAGAATAGATGGGGGCAGGGCCAGTCAGAGTTGGTATTTGTTGGTTGTCCGAACTTCTCAAAATTTCTGCTACCGGTCTCCAGAACTGGTCAAAACTTGCTGAATGCCACCTCTGTTTCATAGGTCGTCTACACAATTTATCTGTATTTGTTCCTCTTTGCTGAGTTTGCAGCAGATTGTGCTGGATTCATCTAGTTGTGGGAATCCATATTGCTTCCTTCCAGAAGCTGTAATATAATATCATTCATGCCGGCTTGCTAAATCCATGTGGTTCCTTTATGATCTAGAACCTCTTAATCATGCTGTTGGATGCTCATTCTGTCCTCATCTGTCTCGGTCTTCTACAATGACCATGTGGTTGGTTGGGGTATTCCGATGAAGCTTCCCAACCACAGCACTGATGATTATTCTCCTCTTCCTGCTTGGAGAAATAGTATCACCTACCTCTGTGCTCCAATGCGAAGGAACAAAAAACAAGGGGAAAACCATGAATATGCAAAACCTTTTACATATATGCAAGGAGGCATAGTGGTTAAAGACATTGAGCCTGTCAGCTGAGTTCAAGATCCAGGTGCTAGGTGATGGGGTGAGCTCCCATTATTTGTCCCAGCTCGTACCCATCTAGCAATTCAAAAAGATACAGAGGTAAATAGATAAATAGGTACCATTTCGGTGGGAAATTAACAGCATTTCATGAAACTTGGAGTATAATCATGTTGGCCACATGACCACATGACATGTATAATCATGTTGGCCACATGACCACATGACATGTATAATCATGTTGGCCACATGTGTGCAGCATCTTCAGAGAACACTGGCTATCTCAACAAGGAAATGGAGATGAGCATTACCCCCCAAGACTTGGAAGTGACTGGACCTTTATCTTTTTTTACATATATATAAATTTCTACTTTCTATTTATCACAGAACTGTAGATAAAGAGACCATAGATAATAAGGAGCATCAATTATTCTGATTTGTATTGTGATCTTCTAATAAGCATCTTCTCTGTTTCCACTTTAAGCACCTTTATAATTAAGGTCTACAGAGAAATCTGGTGTTTCAAAGATCCTGCACTCTTTACACATTGCTGGAAGAACTTTTTGATATATCTCTGGGTTTGTCAGATGAAAACATCATGTTTTTGTTCCCCTACTCATTCTCACAGTGTGACGTCTACTCCCAATGTCTGAGCTATGGAAATTGGCTGAATCTAAACCATTGTTCTGTTGCTTTCATATCACTTACTTTTTTCCAGCCTAAATGGTTTTACATAGCAGGTTCCCTGAAAGGGCAGAACATATAAAACAACCATTTTTGTGTGTATGGAAGAGTAGATTAAAAAATAAAAGCCTCCAAACCTTACAATATGAGTTGTGCTTTTCCTTTTCTTTTTGTGGCTTCCTTTTTCAAACCATGATTGACAGTTACCTGATTGGAGTTCATTGACTTCATATCAAAAGCCAATGGCTCATAAAATTAAAATGAAATTAAACACCCTTAGCTTTGAGTAAACACTTTGGGAAATTATTGCTATATATTAGAGGCTGATTATTATTCAAAGCTTGAAATACGTTACGTACACCTTCTTCAGATACATTCTCTTGGGCATTTTTTTTCTTCTTCTTTTGAGTCTTGTATTTCCTAGAGTTGAACAAAACAATTTAAAAGTTGAAGTGAGAGCAGCTTATGCAGAGTAAGCTATCAAGGGAATTTATATTACAATGGATCCTGAAGCACTCTCTGCATAAATGAACAATAGGATCTTTATAATACAGGAGAGGATTATGGGGCTGACTGGAACAGATCAGCAACAATATTCCTGCAATAGCTTTCACACTGGGTGAAAATCGTAGAATAGAACAGAATTAGAATAGAATAGAATAGAATAGAATAGAATAATAATAGAATAGAATTCTTTATTGGCCAAGTGTGATTGGGACACACAAGGAATTTGTCTTTGGTACATATGTTCTCAATGTACAAAAAAAAAATTACATTCATCAAGATACAACACTTAGTGAAAGCCATAGGATACTAAATAAGCAATCGAATCATACTAGGAAGCTAAATAAAACAATATAAATCATAAAGATATAAGCAACAACAAGTTATAGTCATAAGTGGGAGGAGATAGATAATGGGAAGGATGAGAAGAATAATGAGTATAATAATAATAATCAGTGTTTCTCACTGGTGGCACCAGGGTGCTAAAATGATTGAGGCTGCTAAAATTCATATTTAAGCAAGAATAGCTTTTAAAAGAACCTACACAGACACACACAAATACACCCACAAACACAGAAGGTAGAGGTTTGGGAAGACACACTTTTAGTGTTTCACTTCTTTCACCTCTAAGTTGCACAGAATGGTTGGTGGGTAACATTATGTTACCTCTGAATAACACAGATTTTCAGACCCATTTGAAGGGTTCAGTGTGAGATCAAAGCTTTTAAGAGGTAAAACATTTCTTCTTCATCCACCCAAATGGAAATGTGTGCAGCAGAAATCTATGACTTGATATCAGAGTCTAGCAACGTAATCTGGAGGTGCTCTTGTTGTTCTGTTGCTAAGTTGTGACTGACACTTCATAACCCCATGGACCATAGCATGCCAGCAGCCATGTCCTTCACTGTCCTCTGCTGTCCTTCACTGCCTCCCAGAGTTGGCCCAAATTAATGTTCATTGTGTCGACAACACTATCTAACCATCTCATCCATTGCTGTCCCCTTCTCTGTTTGCCTTCCATCTTTCCCAACATCAGGATCTTTCTCACTTGGTACCCAAAATATTTGAGCTTCACTTCAATCTCTATCCTTCCAAAGAACAGTCAAGGTTCATTTCCTTTAGGGTTGATTGATTTTATCTCCTTGCAATCCAAGGGATTCTCAAGAATTTTCTCTCGCAACACAATTCGAAAGCATTAATTCTTTGGTGCTTAGACTTCCTTATGGTCCAACTTTCACAGCCATACACTTCTACCGGGAAAACCATAGCTATGATTAAATGGACTGATTGTTGGCAAAGTGATGTCTCTGCTGTTTTAGCATGCTGTCTAGGTTTCCCATAACTTTCCTCCCAAAGAACAAGCTTCTTTTAATTCCATGACTGCGCTCACCATCTGTGGTGACATCTTGGAGCTCAAGAAAATAAAGAATCTATCTTCTTCTCCTTCTTTTTCTATTTCTAATAGAGGTGCTCTTGAGATCACCCCTCCCCGGTGGATCTAGGATCTTGAATACGATCTAAAGCAGGGGTGTTAAACTCAATTTCATTGAGGGCTGCATCAGGGTTGTGTTTGACCACAAGAGCCAAGGTGGGCATGGCCAGCTCGAGATCACTCATGTCGGGGGCACCTGTTGTGGCTGAAGCCCTCTGCCAGTGAAAACGGGCTCCTGCAACCCTCTGCCAGCAAAAAAAATTGAGGTCTGGAGGCTCTCCTGAGCACCGTTTTTGCTGGGAGAAACACTGTGGGTTGGTCCTTCGGTATTTCCAGGGCTCCCCCACAGGTCAGAGCTAAGTACCCCATGTTCCAGATCTGGTCCCTGGGCTTGAGTTTGACACCCCTGATCTAAAGGATATACATTATCAACTTGTTTGAAAGGAGAGAGGGCTAACTTCTTTGTTTTCTTTTTTAAAAAAATCTCTTTTAAAACCTATCAAATAAGGTCAAGAATCTATGAGTGTATGAGAATATAATAATATATGTCACATATTGTGATTATTTAATAATTCATGCTATACCGTACATCTAGCTGATAGTGCCTTGTAATGTCAAATGTTCATTAAACTGAATTTTCCATGTAAAACCAATTTTGATTGTTTCCAGCCAGTGCAGTTAAGTTACCAGACCAGAGTAAACCTGACTGTGCCCCCAGGCTTGAACTAATTAGTGCTAGGAATCTAAACCCTCTGAGAAACGTCACTTTTTCCATTTAATCATGCATAATCCAAAACAAGCCCTATGACTCTCTGAAGAAAGTTTTATTTATCTCATCGTTCAATGAACTGCTTCATAGCACATAGAAACAATGAACATTCTGCACAATTCAGACATAGTTCGATCTGGGTCTGAAGTTTGATATTGATTTCCCCCCCACCATCAATGTGTAGAGTTTGCATACTTGGACAACTGAAGAAGAGGAGGAAAGGAGGATTAAAAAAAAACAGAATAGGATATTTACTTACTTACTTACTTACTTACTTACTTACTTACTTACTTACTTACTTACTTACTTACTTAAGGCCCTGTCACACTGCCCAGCG
>BHFT01047155.1:0-33101 GCA_004320025.1 Laticauda laticaudata | reverse complement strand
GCTCCTCCACCCCAGGTGATGTCCCTCCCATACCAAGGCTTCCCACAGGCCCTCACCTACCAGGGCTACAAGGAATCAAAAAGGAGAGAAGAATAAATGACAAGAAAAAAAAGAAATCAGTCCAGTTTCAAAATTTTATAATAACATATAAAAATCAGCAATGAAGAAAAAAGAATTATTAATATGACATCCTTGTTTAAAATTTTCGCTTAATCACTTCTGTCAAAACTTTTGCAAATTCTTTCTTTTCTTTAGGGTGTCCTTTCAAGTCTTAAAATATATAAAAAAAGGTTCTCATCAAACAGGCACACTCTCTCTTTCTGTTCTCTTCCGTCTCGGAGCTGTCCCAACTTCAGCAGCTTTCATGGCTGCCTCTTTGCCGCTGGCAAAAAGAGCTTCTCATGGATCTACCAGGGACTTTGCGATGTCCCTGGGATCGACAGGATACGATCTGTACGATCGCTGTCTCTTTGGGATGGTTTAGATCCAGTTGGACCATCCAGGAGCAAAGATATCGGCAGCAATCTCACACCTCCAAGATCGCATGCCATATTGTCATGATGCCACCTCTGCCCTCGCATTTTCCCCCAACAAGAATAGCAAGAATGTTCAAGAATAAGTGCAAAAAGTGTTGGAAATGTCATCAGACACCTGGCTTATATTACCATATGTGGTGGACATGCCTGGACACTAAAAATATTGAACCAAAATCCACATGTGGTTGGAAAAAATGACACATAAGCATATAGACTTGAAACCTGAGATTTTTTATTGGGAATTTTGCCTGAAATATATAGTAAAGTTTTGAAATATCTGATTGTAAATGTATTAACAGCAGCTAGGATTGTATTTGCTGAGAACTGGAAAAATGAGAAAACACCATTACAGGAGGAGATTATTAAGAAAATTTTGGAATGTGCTGAAATGAGCAGATTGACATTTGAAATTCGTGAACAAGAGGATAAACAATTTTATAANATAGATCTGGGAGGACAATATGAATTGTTATAAAATAAACTAAGTAAAATATGATTATCTTATAAAATATGAATGAAGAAAAGTATAGTCAATTTGATTAATAAAGATATTAATGTACTTGACATTTGATTGAAAATATGAGAGGATATATAACGTAATTGTATAGAAGACTACGAAATGGTTGCACAAAATAATATGTACCAACCAGCACACTGTATGTATATATATGGAAGGTGGTTTATGTTTTTATGTTATGTTTGTTTATGTTTGTTTTAAAATCAATTAAAAAAAATTTAAAAAAAAAGAAAGAGAAAGAAACAGACTTCTGGACAGGTTTCAGGTAGCTGCCTTTGAGTTGAAATGATTGATCCCAAGAACATTTTTTTGAAGTTCTAAATAGAAAAATTTACTGGCAGGTCAATGTAACAACATCGGAATTCCAGTAAGTATTTTAAAATGAGAACATCTACATACAGTATAGGCAGATCAAGATAGAAAGTTTTGCTTCTTCTTTTTCCATCCTTTCTATGTAAAGAACAAGAGGCTTTTTTCACTGATAAATGAAAGTCACACAACACCTTATGATTGTTTTGGAAATGCCTCTTTGATTTGCTAACTCACTTCCATTATTTACTGTAGATATCCTTCCATTCAGAGGTGAAGATTCAAAGATTCATATTGCCAACATGTTACTGAGCAAATAGTCAGCACTCTGGCCCTGTCAAAATATTTCTTTTCCAATGTGGAAGATCTTCTGATTTTCCATTTCCAACACATTGATCTGGGACATGCAGATCAGAAAAGTTGTATCTTAACTGGCTGCTACAGATTCATCTAGTCTTTGTGAGACAATATGCAACGAGACAGGCAAAGAGAAAAAAGCAGTAACATGTTTTAAGAATATGAAAAGATGGGACAGAAAATTTTGTATGCTTTGGAGGAAAGATTAGTGGGAATTTTTAAATAAGAGACTGCTGCACATTGATCTCAAATGCTTCCCTTCCCATCATTTTAGGAGATTTCAATCAAGTAAATTTAAGGAAAGAGCTCCCAAAATATTTCCAGCATGTAAATTGTCCCACCAGAGGAAAAAATATTTTAGACCACTGCTACACAACAGTAAAAGATACCTATAGGTCTTTACCACGAGCAGCTGTGGGACACTCTGACCACTACATGATTCACCATGTACCTGCCTACAGACAAAGACTTAAAACTATTAAAACCAACAATTAAATCAGTGAAGACTTGGTCAGATGAGCCAAAGTTGAAACTCCATGCCTGCCTTGATTGCACTGATTGGAATGTATTTGAAGATGCCTCTGCAGACCTAGATGAACTCACAGATACTGTAACATCATATGTTAGCTTCTGTGGAGACTGATGTGTACCAACAAGAAACCTGCAAATATATAGCAACAATAAACCTTGGTTCACAGCTTAACTTAAGCAGCTATGTTGTTCCAAAGAGGAAGCCTACAGAAAAGGTGACAGAATGCTATATAACCAGGCCAGAAACATATTAACAAGAGAGATCGAGAGATAGAGGCAGCAAAAAGAAGCTACTCTGAAAAGTTAAAGAATCAATTCTCAACAAATGAACAAGCAAACATGTGGAAAACTCTTAAAAACATCATTGGCTTCAGCAACCTCCTCTCCCAGGCAGAAGGAATCAATCAACTAGCAGATGACCTGAATGTGTTTTAACTGCAGGTTTGAAAAGAAACTACAGCCACCTATCTCCACAACCAGCATGCTCAAAGACCCAATAACACGGCCAAGCCTCCTCGAATCTGGGTCCCAATCCTTGGGCTGCACAACCTCTGGTAATCAACAGATAAAAGAAGTGCAAGATCTATTACACAGACAAAAGCCAGAGAAAAAGCAGCAGGGTCCAGACCAAGATAACCCCTTCTTTGCTTAAACGATCTGTGCTGACGCAATTGGCCGCCCAATCTTTCACCTGCAATCTTCAATAGATTCAAATTAGAATGTGCTTACTGTTCCTCTGCCTTCAAAAGTTTCTAACGCATCATCTCCAGTGCCAAAGAAAGCCTCCATCAAGGAACTGAATGATGACAGACCAGTTGCTCTAACATCTATGTTTATGAAAAATTTTTTGACAAGGCTTTGTGCTTGTCCTCACCTGAAACCATGTTTAGCATCCATGCAGTTTGTATTTATCTGAGCAATAGATCGGACAGAATCGATGCTGTTAACATGGTTCTGCATTACATCTCGTAAACACCTCCAAATAACCTACGCAAGGATCCCTGGGCTTTTGTAGACTTCAGTTTCAGCATTCAAGTTGCCATCTATTCCAGACACTCTTCTGAGTAAATTAAACCAACTAGCGGAACCTGAACACCACTTTGTTAAGTGGATCATAGCTTCCTAACAGACAAGAAGCAGCAAGGTGAAGCTGGGAGGATACACATCTGATACCTGTACAATCAGCACAGAGGGCCCCCAAGGCTGTGTGGCACTCTCCACTTCTCTCTCCCCCGTATATTACAATGACTGCATCTCAAATGATCCATTCTGTTAAAATACTGAAGTTTGTGATGACAAACAAACAGTGATTGCTCTCATTCGAGTAACGATGAATCTGCATACAGACAGGAAGTTATACAACTTGCCTCATGGTGTAACTGGAACAAATCTGGAACTGAAACACTCAAAACATAGAAATGGTGGGTAGACTTTAGAGAAACGCCCTCGCGCAAACTCCATCTCTTACAAACTAGACAACACAGTATCAATCAGTAGAGGACGCTTCAAATTTCTAGGGTTCTACTATATCACATGACCTATAAATGGGACACCTAACATCAAAAACATCATCAAAAAAAGCACAACAAAGAATGTTCTTCCTGCACAAACTCAAAAAGCTCAAGACTGCCCAAGAATTGCTATACAATTCAAACAGAGGAATTATTGAGTCTATCATCTGCACTCTATAATGTTTTTGGTTTGGTTTCCTGCAACCCAAACAGGACAGAAACAGACTTCAGAGGAATAATTAGGACTGCAGAAAAAACAATTACTACCACACTGCCTTCAATAGAGAACCTTGTATACTGCATGATACAAAAGGGGGCTGTGAAAATATTTAACAGACCCCTACATCCTGGACATAAATGCCTTCAATTCCTTCCTCAAAAATGACGCTTATAGAGCACTGGCACACCAGAACAACGAGACACAAGAACAGTTTTCTCCAAAAAGCCATGCACTTGCTGCTAAACAAATAATTCCCTTCAACACTGTTCAACTATTTACAAAGTTGTACACACTATTACTTCTAATCTTCCCACCACGATGCCTTATCACCCATCCCCTCCCACTTGAGACTGTTTCCCTAGTATAATTGTAACCGTATGATTGTACCTTATTGATTGTACCCTATGACTATATTATTGAAGTGTTGTTAAGCATTATGCATTTTGAATCTTAATGATGTACATTCTTTATGTATACTGAGAGTATTTACATGCAAGGGCAAATTCCTTGTGTGTACAATCACACTTGGCGCAATAAAGTATTCTATTCTATTCTATTCTATTCTATTCTATTCTATTCTATTCTATTCTATTCTATTGAATAGTTACATCTGTGTTAGCTCCAATTTCCCCCCTTTTTTTCTTTTTGACAAAACTGCACATCATGAAACTCCCTTTAAACTTGTATTAATTAACACTGCAAAGAATAATAAATGGTTCAGATTCGAATGCAACCAACTGAGATTTGTGAGAAGAAATGGAAGTAAGCATTACTGAATTTGGTAAGATTTACTTTGAAGTAAACATTTTCTGCATTCATAAGATGTGCTTCTAAAGAGGATATGGGGAGAGAGTTGATCCCAGATTCTTTTGGTCATCATTTAACTTCATTTACTTTTCAGGAGTTTACCAGTCTCAGTTGCCTATCTTGTTTGCTCCACTAATCATGAGGCAGACTGACCACCTGGGGGAGTAAAACTTGGCATGAAAACCATATCAATTTAAAGTCTTGTCTTGTTACATTTATTTTTTAGAGGAGAAATGCATTTTGAAAGAGCTGAAAAACTACTCCAGGGCTTCAGTAAAGATATTGGATAAATTTGTTTAGTCTGCATATTGAAGCAAACCAACCTAATTTACACTTCCAGCATAAAGACACAGATGAAATACATATTATTCTCTTCCCAAAATTTTGCAATATAATGTTTTCAACTAAAAATAACAGTGGATATAATGGAAATTTGGTATGAAAATGTCTTGTTTTCTTGAAATGTAACTGTGCATTTTTGTGCTGCACATTGCTATAAAAATACTGTCATCTAATTAGTGTCTATGGAGATTCTCAGTCATTCAGGTCATAGTTATCCCAAAGATGCTTTTTCAAGAAGCAATTGGACTTTCTTTGCTTTTCCTTGAAGACATTTTGCTTCTCATCCAAGAAGCTTCTTCAACTTCTTCAGAAATGAAATGTCTTCCAGAAAAAATAAAGTCCAGTTGCTTCCTGAAAAAGCAACTTTGGGACTATCATCTTATTACATTGGCAAGAGCTTGCACATGGTTGGAGGAGACTTGAAAGTTGTTGTTTTTTTTAAATCTACTAGGATTATTTTTTCTTCCATCCATGTGGCTAATATATATTTTTGGTCTTGTCAGTGCACATCTTTCAACTTAATACTCTGACTTCTTGTTTTGTTCCCATCCAATATTTGGAGTGTGGTACCAAACTACACCTTAGGGTACCCACCCAACCTCTGTAATATTAGACTAAAACTCAGTTATTGCTAGGCCCAGCTGCTTACTATAATGTGTCCTGAATGACACCGCATAACATGGACCTCTGCTGGGAAAGTCAAAAAGTTGAGGTGGTATCCTCATTCAACCCTTGTAAAAGAAGTTTCGATATAAACCATCCAATTTCATGGAAGTCATAAACAGACTTTCTCTTTACCCAGAGGCTAATAAAATAGAGAACCCAGAACAGAATAATTATTTTGATAGGCCAAATCACTGGTCCATTTTCATACTACACCAAACATCTTGTTGAATTCTGACAGTTTGGAAACCTTCTAAAGGCCTGCTTTGTGATCACTTTAGATATGGAATTAAAGATGAAGAGACTCAATGCTACCTCTGTGCTAAATCACAGCATAGGAAAAGCAACTAAAAGCCAACCACAAAATTAAAAGCACTTTATTTTGAAACTTTTTGCAATGTTCTTGAGCATCAGGATGAACAGAAATCAGAGTATCTTCAACTGGTTCAGTTGGAAATTGTTCCATTCCAATGTCACAGAAGAGATGGGCATGTTAAAGCTTGATTCAGGAACATGAAGTGTTCTTCTTTCCAGAAGAAAGCATGACACACTCAGAAAGTCTGCATGTTTAGGACTAATGGCAGATTTTCAATACAGGCTTCCATGTTGGATATACACATAAGGTGGATCTATCTGCTGGGCAGAAGTACCCAGTTTGTATTTAGTTAAAAATATGAGGACCTCATAAGATTCAGAGTCAGAGTTGTTGGCACCTGTGAGTATAATGAAGTTTGGCTGAAGTTCTGGTATATCTCCCATTGATCAAAAAAATATCTTCCCATTTATTCTATCACTATCCACCTAAGTTAGGAAAGACATCTGTCAACTTCATGATTACAATAAACATATTGTTGTACTTAGTGGAAGGTTCCCAATAAATGTGAACTTTACTCAATTTGACAGAATCCATCTTTCATTATAACCAAGGGAACAAACCCATTTATTCCCTGAGGTTTTTGTGATTCTTTCATTGTAAACCAAGAAGGATCACAAAAGCCTTCTGGAAATTAATGGGTTTTTGCCTTTGGAAATCCTGTAGAGTATTCAAATGCATAAAATTTGGATAGATTTATTTCTGAATTCCCACAAATTTTCAAGGAAGAGTTGAAGGAATATGAGGGAATGAAAATTGGGACAACTCTTTGCACAGTGTTTTCAAACCAGTTATAGTTTCTCACTGAGATTCACTCTAGACAAGAGTCCTGACACAATATCTTATTTGTGGGAACTGCAGGGTGATGCAAATTAGGCACAGAAGTGAGATCCATATGCATAAGCAGTGTCTTCTATAAATCAACTATTTGGAGTACTATATAAGGGGATGGACTTATAGTTAGTGGTTATAGATATTAACATATGGACTATATGACAGAAAGAACTGTATATACAAGATCTACCAATCAACTTATTACAACCTGGCCAAGAAATTGAGTTACCAAGAAGCCCAGCTCCACAATGGTCTTGACTAGATGTTTCCAGGTGAATTGTTTCCTGATTATCTTCAGGGGACAAGCTGCGAGAAACATTTCAGTAATCCAACCATCACAAGAGCCATCAGCTCTTTCTCCTTCAAGAATGGATATATCTGGCTTATCATGAACTTGATTCTTAAGACAAATTAGAATTAGAATTCTTTATTGGCCAAGTATGATTGGACACACAAGGAATTTGTCTTGGTGCAAATGCTCTCAGTATACATAAAAGAAAAGATACATTTGTCAAGAGTCAAGAATCATAAGGTACAACACTTAATAATAAATTGTGATCCAATCAGGCATATCTGTCAAATCCTGAAGCCAATCTCCAGAACTATTCCATCTTGTTCAGGTTCAGATTGTATCATGGTATATAGGAAAGACTTTGGGAGGCTGGGCCAAAAGATGCTGCCTAGGGAATGGTTAAATAAGAGACAGGAGGACCTTCAGCTGGATAATGGACAGGGCAAAAAGTTCAGATTTGATCCTTCCTAGTTTCTCAGGCTGTAAAGAAGACAGGAGGAGAATTGAACTTTATAACTTACAATATAGATGGTATCCTTACTAGGTAGACCAGTCAGGAAACATGACCCTAATTTTACTCTATTATAAAACTACATGAACAGAATGTTGCAAGTTTGAAAGTGTATTTCTGCCCACATCGCCTTTACAGCCTTAGAAACTAGGGAGGGTTCCTTCTGAACCTCTGGCTCCACCAGCTGCAGGCTATGCTGTCTCTTATCTGACTGTTCCTGGGCAGGTCTCTCACTGTTCAGATTTTTTGATGCTTTGTCCACAATGCAAGCTTTTAGATGCCTCTTTTATATATCCCCCATTTTCTTCTTTTAAAGTTAAAAAGAAACTTGCCTATCAGAACCATTTTGTTCAGGGCATAGTTCCAACTCCTTGATTATCTTTGTTGCTCTTTTCAATCTTTTCTAAGTCAGGTTGTTGTTTTATCTTAATGAGGAGCCAACAGAAGTTTACAGTTATTTCAAGAATGGTTGCTAGGTAGATTTGTATATAGGCATTACAATGTTGGCAGCTTTATTTTCAGTTCCTTTCTTAATGATCCGATAAATACAATTTGTTTTTCTCATTGCACCTCATACTGGGTTGATTTTTTTCCATTGAATTATCCACTATAATTTGAAGATCACAGCTAGTTCAGACCCCATCAGGTGAAGCAGGTTTTCTCAATGTGATTGTATAAGTACTTTATGCTGCCACAAAGGGCTATGCAAAAGCCTTTGAACGGGTGCTTCAATATATCAGCACTTTGGCTAAATCAGTTAGCTCAAGCAGATTTGCGAATCCGCTTAGTAACTGACTTTGAAATAGCAAATAAAATCAGGTGAACATGTATAAAACTCCCAACTAATTCACCCAATACTGATCCTACAAGGAGCTTAATCAATGAATAGATTAACAAAAACCAAAGCAAACATGTTTAGGGGAAAATGTTCTTTCTCGCAGCTGAAATTCATGCTTGCTGTGATCATTTTGAAGTCTCCAGCTTCCTATACCTTGTTTTACTTTTTCTACTATGAGATTGGAGTTCACTTTGCCCTGATACTAATTTCCAGAATAAATTGTCTCCCAAGATATTTTACTGAATATTTGCATGCCTGAAGTATTGTGTTAAACTTGGAAATTAAGATTTCAGCTGTCATCCAATACAGTAATGGATTTGTACAAGACAGTGAATGGAAGACCACTTTTATTAAAATGCACCTGCTTTAAAAATATAATTTGGATATTAGCTCTAAAAACTCAATTCAGATTCCACCCCATGTAAGGTCAGATATAGAATAGAATATATCTTTTGCCCATTTTAGTATTTTATAAATCTCAAGTTTACTCCATATAATTAAAAAAATACCCCAACCATTGCACTAGTTGTGTGCCTTTCTAAAAAAAAAGCACATTGGCCCACCGTAACCCATATTTAATCCCTTACCCACTCTGGTTGGGTCTGTTCTTTAAGAATATTTGGAAAATTGCAATTGGTGCTAGATTTCTTTCTCACATCCTGTGAACTAGAGATGGTATTCAGCAAGTTCTGGAGAATCAGTAGTGCAAATTTTGAGTAGTTTGGAGAACCAGCAAATGCCACCTCTGACTGGCCCTGCCCACATCTATTCTCTGCCTCCTAAGTCCCAGATGATCTGCTTTTGTTGTCCTGCACATGAGAACAGAACTGGAAAGCAGGTTAGTGGGGTGGGGAGGGAATGCGATTTTGCAGTATCCTTTCCCTGCCATGCCCATCAAGCCACGCCCACAGAATCAGTAGTAAAAAAAATTGAATCCCACCCCTGCTGTGAACGCAATACAGAATATTGCTCTGATATTGAGTGCACTTTTACCAAGGAATTTTAGGTTAGTGGGAAAGTAGAGTGGAGTCTACTGCCTTCAGGAGGCTAACTAGAATTGTTTGGATTAAATGAATCCCTTTTTGATCTGAGTTATATTGCTCAGATATTTTCCTCTTCTTGAGTATCACACAGTTTCAAATATATAACTTCCTTCTCAATTTTTTTTCTTTAAATTTTGCTGAGTATGTTGTTTTAAGGTTTAGAAATTATATTCAAATGCAAAACAGTGCATCATATTGTGTGTACTTTGTTTCAGGTTGAAAAACATGTAAAAGTAATATCATAAATAAGATTTAAAACTATTCACTCAGGAGGAATGGTTAGTAAAGCTGACATGTTTTGCTGAAATAAATAAGCTTACTTATTTAGGGAACAGACATTATCTATATTTACTGATGACTGAAAGCCTCTTATGGAGGTTTTGCATAAAAAGGAAAACAATGAACTTTGATGGTTAGATAGAACAGATTATATAAAGAAGAATTATATGTAACTTTAGAGGGAGAGTCTAAAATATATTTATAATTATAATTGCTGTGAAGAATATTGGTAACCACTTAATTTTTTTCTGTCTTATTTTTCTTGAACTTTTTTCTTCTTTTCTTGCACTTTTTACTTTTTCTTTCATTTTTTTTCTTTTTTCTTCCTTTCTATTAGTTTCTATTGGTTTTTATCTTCTTTTTAAACAAAAAGTTTTAATAAAACTATATATACCCAAAATGTAATTGTATAAATACATAATGAGCTCAGAGAATTATTGCTTCTTGGTTCCATTTACAAACAACCAAAATTTCAGCCAAAGAGAAGATTTTAACTTGAAAAAAATGTCTAAAAATGCACATTGGCACAGCAATCACAACCATGAACAAGTTATGAAGTATTTGTATTTATGTCTTTCAAATCAGAGTTTATATGCAGGGGTGGGATTCAAATTTTTAACAACCGGTTCTGTGGGCATGGCTTAGGTGGTGGGCATGGCTTGGTGGTCNTCATAAGCCACTTTTTTCAGTGCCATTGTAACTTTGAATGGTCACTCCACACAAGCAAAGGACCAGCAAAGGAGGGGAAAAAAACTCCAGAGAGGTTCCTGAGACAGAAGTCTAGTCCTGCCAAGAATGTAATAAGGGTTAACGGAGAGGCAGTTTCTGTAAGCAACACCAGAATGTTTCCTTCTTAGAATGCTAACAACTGGTTCTAGAGAATAGGTGTGAATTGGTAGAATCCCACCCCTGTTTATATGAGTTTTAAGGAAAATGCCAGCCAATTCTTAGTACAACAAAATATGTACACTGAGCCAATTCATATTTAAATTAAACTTGGCAGAGCTCAAAATTCATTGTCTAAAGAATATCTTGAATTAACTATTACAAGGGCATGTCAAATATCTTTTAACCCTTCAATAAGTAATCATGGGACTGAATTCATGCATTGTGCAATATGTAAGAAGAACAATGTCCATTCCCTGTGAATGAATTCCATCTAACCCAATTTATTTCTTCAGTGCATTTTTTGTGGATTTACATTCTATCCTTTTGCTTTAAAAGAGTACAGGTAGTCCTTGAGTTATGATCACAACTGAACCCAAAATTTATGTTGTTAAATAAAACATTTGTTAAGGAAATTTGTCCCATTTTATGAGTTTTCTTGACATGGCTATTAAGTGAATCACTGCATTTGTTAAGTTAGTAACATAGTTGTAAGATGAATCTGATTTCCTCATTGACCTTCCTTGTCAGAAGGTCACATGACTTCAGGACACTGCAACCATCATAAATATGCCCCACTTACTTTTGATCACATGTCCATGGGATGCTGCAATGGTTGTAAGAAAAATGGTCATAAGTCATTTTTTTCAGTGCTGTTGTAACTTTGAACAGTCACTAAATGGACTGTTGTAATTCAAGGACTACCTGTACTATAAGGTAGAAAACTAAAACTCCCACAAGAATTAATTTTGGTTTTTTTCCCCCCCATATTAGTTTTTTGAGTTTTTAGTGAAGAAACCCATTTTTACATTACTTACAAAACAAAAATGTCCATGTATTCTTTTTTCAGATATTAGAAACATGATGTCAGTTAAGGCATTAATTATGTCCAATAGATTTAATAATATGACTCTCGAATTATGAATCTGTTCTTTCAGTGGTATTACACTTTACTATAGTTTAATTCTCATTTTTGGGCATTAGCAATTTTTACTGGATTGAGTGTAACTTCACAGCAATACTGTACAATCCCATGTGGCTTTAAAGAGAGAGAAAAATCAAATTATGTGTCATCTACATGTTGATAACAACCTATTCTAACATCAGTACATTTCCCAGGATCTATTACCAACTTTTGCAGGGTGTAATTTCATAGTTCTCTATTTTACTGGGAAAAAGTTGGATATAATAGTGCAAAAATATGACAACCACTGTTCAAGTTTTACATGCAACAGGTAACTTTGTTGT
Organism: Laticauda laticaudata; assembly: GCA_004320025.1. Classification (NCBI taxonomy): domain Eukaryota; kingdom Metazoa; phylum Chordata; class Lepidosauria; order Squamata; family Elapidae; genus Laticauda; species Laticauda laticaudata. Next base: position 21,005 of record BHFT01047155.1, on the reverse strand, counting down.
TCAAGCACTTCAGCGTTTCCTCAAGGATATATATCATTATCCTAACTACTATTTACAATACAATACAAAGATATGAAATATTAATTATAATATAATGTATATTATAAGCCAACATAATAGAAGGGATTCTGGTTCCGAGTTGTATTGTATTTGTCTTTTTTTTCCAGGTAACTACTATTTCTTTCAGTACTGACATATGTAAATATACCAAAATCAAGATTTGAAATTGTATTTCAAATACAATTTCATAATTTATAATAATTCATCAGAATTATTCACTGACCACCCTACTAAGTAACTCTAAGCAGCTTACAGTTTAGAATGATTAATTGGGAGAATTAAATCCAGAATAATTATCTACTTAGATCAAAGTTTAACAGCCCAATAATTCTGCAGAGAGTCCTGAACATTCTGTTTTTCAGTTATATAAGAGGAAAGCACAGCTTTGGAAATTAACTTGAGTCTTTCTCAGTATATCAGGTAGAGGCAACCTATGGGTTAAAAAATGGAAAGTGTCAAAATTCTCTGAAAAGCTAGGATGAAAGATTAACGGTACTGAACAATACCTGTCCACAGTTAATCTGAAGATCTGTATTAGGTGATGTTTGTAGGCTTCATGTAGAATGCTGGAAAACACAGATGATAGCAATCAACATTGCCCAACAATGAAGTCTGATGTTTTGTTTCCACTTTTCAATAGCTTCTTCTTTTTTAATTTGATAAGGTCCGGGAAATTGTTAGCAACATTCTGGTGGGAACCAGTGGGAAAGAATGCAGACTGTATCAATGGTGCAGTTCTTATCCCCCAAGCGTTGTGTTTGGTGGGTGTGGGAATAGCATGTTTTCAGTGTCTGCTGCTGTGGTGAGATAGCATTGAGAAACAAGGCCAAAGAACAGCACAAACTCAGTCAAGGGAACAAAGTGCTTTATCCAGCTGTAAAGTGTACCCAGACAATGAAGCACTAGATTCAGTCAAATAACAACAACAAAAAGTATGAAAGGGCTTGAAAGAAAAGGACTGGCAGAGAGGCTGAATCAGTATGCAATATAATAAGGACCTTTTAAAAAAGCATTTCAGTAAAATACTTATGACCCAAGAACAGAACATTTGAAACTATTTGTTATCTTTAATAGTATTATTATTTTTCACTTTGCCCATTTGATATGTGATGAACAGTATTTAATGAAGGTTTTCACAGGGTTTGGTTACTTACGTTAGAGCAACAGAAGTAGGAATCTATGTGATAGCCGGAGTGGGAAAAATAAGCTCACAGTAATGATCAATTTTTATAGACATGAATTCAGTGTAAACAGTTAGAAAGTCAAAAATGATTGCACAATTTTTATGGCACATAATGTATTGGATTAGTTGCCCCGGTAAAGGCAGAGCATGAAAGCATCTTTTTGGAAGCTCAGAGGAATTGGGGGAAATTAGTATTATTGTTACTTTAATAGCCTCTCCTTTTTTGACATTTTCTTTTTCCACAAAGAGGATTATTGGCTCAGAAATAAATGGAACAATAGAATCCAGGGTGCATTTTCTCCACGAAATATTAAACAGAATGAAATATCTGATCCTTTTTGCATGAAGACAATTGGGCAAGCATTTATTTATGGCAATGAATAAAGCATTTCATCAAAAATCTGATTGATTGTTTCTTGGTTGATTGATTGATGGATCTGGCTGTCTACTTGCCAAGTATTTCTGGGCAATTAATTTAGGTAAAAACAACAGGTACAAAGAAAAATGAGGGGGAAAAAAACAAAGCGTAATAAACTAAAACATACCACTCCAGGAACCAAGCATACAATTCATCATTCCTGCATTCTGTGATAGCAGAAGCTTTTGAAGAACCAGATCTAAAAGACTGACAGACTTGGGACCAATCAAATTTCAAGGGAAGAGAGAGGCTTTTCCATAGGGGCAGGTGTTGGCCACAGAAATTGCAATTATGCAACTATCCAGAGCACTTAGCTATGTTAAGTACAGCTATGTTTTTACCTCTTAATTCAGTTACATATTAATGCTTTTAACTCTTTCCTGCCCCTCTCCCATGCTCCAATAAAAAAGGCCACTTCAATTTGCAACTATGCTATTGGATTAAAGTTATGTGATATGTAAATTCATACCATTTTTTTTTAAAGCCATATTTTTACTGCAAGTTGAACATGGAAAAACAAATATTCATGAGGTTAACCCATGGGTATTTTATGGTAGCTATACAACTCTACAAAAAATAAATATTAATGGGGACAATCATAAAATAATTAAGTTGTTATTCAATTTCTCCATGAGAGAAGAAGCATTCAGCTATGACTATTTCCTTTCTCACTGATTTCACTGCTTGAAAATGGCCTCAGTGCAGAAAAGTTAGTGAGCTTCAGCAAATCTTTGTTTTATGACTAACAAGGAGAAAGCAATAAAATAAAATAAAATAATGATCAATAAAAGGGCTTTCCAAACTGTAGGTGTTTGTTTGTAGTCTTCTTCTTTGCTGTTTTTAGTTGGGGTATTTAAGATTAGAATTCTTGAATTGCCATGTGATATCAACAGACATATAAACATTCAAGAATCCCCATTTTTCAGAAATGTTTAATGTGCTTTGCAACTCAAAAAAATTGAAATTTTCATCCAGTGGCTATAAGAGGACAACATGGAATCATAATAATCATAATTAACCAAGCAAAAAAGTTGACTTACTCGCAATTACATCATGAAACAAAATCATAGGAATGTTGACTTATCACAAATCTGTGCCATGTTTGCTTTTAAAATATCGTATTAAGATTTTTGCTTCAACAAGTCAAGGTGCTTGAGAACCCAACTCTTAAAAATACTGTTCACTGTGCTGTGTATCTTCTGACACCGGAGAGTTAAATAAAAAGTATTATAATTGCATTGAAGAAGGAGGGCAAGAGAAAAGAACATTCTATTTTCTGTAACATATTTTCGTTTATTTCAGTGTGTAATTTTTTAAAGTGAATTCACTTCAAAGATAATGCACAGTTGGAATTATGAATATCTCTGCTTTGTAGTAAATGCACTGCAAGGTTCTTAAATAATTAAATTATGTGAGTTCTGAAAATGGACTGTAATTAGTCATTAAGGAGCAAATTCTATTGCTGTGCAGAGCTGGTATGCGCTACACAGAATATATTCGGAGTCTGAGATTATTAATATAGGATAGCTTCAGAGATCAGTGGAGGAAAATCAACTATTTTCTCCCCTGGAATATAAAAGCAAAGCCATGTTTTAACCCATATTTATTAAGTTGTGGTTTAATGAATGATTGTACATTACAACCTTTGATATTCTTATTTGTCTCACAAATCTGAAATAAACCCTGAGCTATCCTGTCACATGCTATTTCTAGATTTGTAAGACGCAACGGCCATAGGGAAAGCTAATCATAAGGAGCGGGATAACACATCTTAGAAAAACACAAACCAACTTTAGACACAATTATTACTGGGGTGAAACATCAATGCATGTTAAAGACTACGCATCATCAAAACTCTCATTAAAATTTAAGAAACTATCATAAACATCAAAACAATGGTTGCCAATTTGGCTTGGCTAAAATGTCACAAATGATAAGTTGCTTGCCTAAGAAATTGAGCTAAAGGGCAGACATTTGCTCTGGAACTAAATGCCAAAAATATATTTGCCCTTACAGCAAAACAACATATTAATCTCCTAAGAAAAGAAAGTAATGAGACATAAACAATCACAACCATCACAAAAAATCACCATACTGACTTGCAAAAGATATTCCTCACTATGTATAAACCTCTCCCTCTCCCTCTCCCTCTCCCTCCCCCTCCCCTCTCTCTCTCTCTCTCTCACACACACACACACACACACATACACAAAGTATATGCCCATGCACACAAAACCTTGGGCAAAATCACCTGGGATGAAAAGACAAATGCTGACCAAAACACACAAAGATCATATTTAACTCCAAACAAAACTCTAAGCATTCCCTCAGACCAAAGGGAAGCATAAAACATCCATGTGAGAACCATCAAAAGGATACATACAAGTCTTCTGCACAATCACGATCACAAACAACTTTTTTTCCCATGAAAGACAAAATGAAGTACAAGTAGTACAAGTAATCCTCTACCTACGTCCACAATTTACCTCCAAATTTCTGTTGCTAAGTGAGGCATTTGTTAAGTGAGTTTTTCCCTTCCTTGCCATAATTGTTAAGTGGATGGCAGGTGTTGTTAAATTAGTAACATGGTTGTTAAGTGAATCTGGCTTCCCCATTGACTTTGCTTGTCAGAAGGTCACAAAAGGAAATGTTGTAACCCTGGGACACTGCAACGGTCATAAATATGAGTCAAGCGGCTGATTTTGGGTCACATGACCATGGAGATGCTGCAATGGTCATTAAGTGTGAAGTCACGAGTCAATGCCCTTGTAACTTTGAATAGTCACTAAAATAAGTCGAGGTCTACCTGTTCAGGAGTTCCTTTAGTGACTGTTCAAAGTGACAATGGCCCTGAAAGTGACTTATGACTGGTTTTCACACATAAAACCATGCAACCACAGACCAAAATTCGGATGCTTGGCAACTGACTCATATTTATGACAGTTGCAGTGTCCCTGGGTCATGTGATTGCCTTTTGTGACCTTCTGACAAGCAAAGTCAATGGGGAAGCCAGATTCACTGAACAACTGTATTACTAATTTAACAACTGCAGCATTTCACTTAACAACTGCGGCAAGAAAGATTGTAAAATTGGGCAAACACATTTAAGTACTATCTTGCTTGGCAGCAGAAATTTCATAAGTCAAGGATTACCTGTAATACACCAAATAATTCTCAACGAATAATGAAACCACTGAGGCCACATTCTCTCATTATTCCTGACCATCCACAAACTATACCATGTCATCCTAAGGCTGGGGTGTCAAACTCAATCCCATTGCAGGCTGCGTTGGCATTTTGTTTGCCCTTGGAGGTTTGGGGTGGATGTGACCTGGTCATTGCGGCCAACTGAGTGGGCATGACTGGGGCCGGGACAACAGGGGTCGATCTCTCACTGTCTCCATGATGGCTCGTGAACCTGTCACTGGCTGGATCCAGCCCGCAGGCCATGTGTTTGGCACCCCTGCCCTAAGGGAAGCAAATCACTCCCCTCTTGCCCATTCTACCCCCCAAAAGGGCAAAACCCAAGGATACTTCACACATTTAGCTGGGCAATTATGCAATAAAAGGGAGGTATCATCTTAATTTTATCCACACTTAGAATTTCCCACCTGCCATCCACTCAAAAATGTGGCACAAATAAGGGTTCCACTAAATGAGGAAAGTGGGTCACCGCAGGGGAAAAGCAATACAAAAAAGGATCTAAAGAGAAGAGGTATAGATTTCAGAAATGAAGAGCACAAGAAAGCAACAGACATAATTTAGACAGCAACTGTCAAGCTGTTGAATTTGGACATTCACTCAGGCATTTTAAATATCTTTACCAATGGCTATTGATAGACTGGGAATGCCAGTTATGTAATCCAGGATTTAAAATACCTCCCAGATAAGGGATCAAAAAATTACATCTCAGGTTTCTATAGATTAATTAAAGAATTGTTTTATTCCATAAAATGAGAGTACAATTTTAATTGAATGAAATGATTTCTAATTATTTTGTGGAATGATTAAAGAGTTAAAAGAAAAAAGAAAACTAGGCTCAAAAGCTTACTTTTTAATAATTGCAAAACTAAGCATGTATCAGACTCTTTTCTTCCTGAAAAGTCAGATTGCAGTTGGTCTCACTTCTCGATAAGCAGGTACAGAATTGTAACCCTAGATCCAAGAGCACCCTTGAATAGAACATTGTCAAAAGCAACAAAATATGTATGTTCAATCTTGATCAACATTCATGCTGAGAATTCAGGCTCAAGCTTCCTGTAATGCACAGAGCTTGTACAGACAAAGACAAGATTTATAGCTAGTGACATGAGGCTATAAAATGGGATATTAAATAATGAAAGGCGTAGAGAATGTCAGTCTAATGTTCTTTATTCCCCTTTGTTTAACAGCTCAAGTTGACCAATGGAACAACCCAGTAACAAATAAAACATAATGGGAAAAGTAATTTTATACAGTGCATAATTATCAATTTGGAATCCTGGATGAGGAGGGATCATGATGGGTGGATAATCTGCCTCTGTGGAACTTTATATGGACTTATCATTGAAACAATATCTGCAGCTACATAAATAATACAAGCATGTGCCACATGCTAAAGGGAATGTGGTCTAATGTTAAAACGCTGCCTTGCAAATCAGCTGCTAAAATCTTTAATCCATAATGGGACTTCTATTTCCTCTAGACTGTTCTTATAGCTCAGCTTTGAACTGTACCAGATGTGGGTGGGAAGAGCAAGGCTTGTTTTATAACAGTTTAGTTGTAGCAATAGATGGAATGTTGGCTATAAGGGCTTGCCACCCAAAAAGGCTTACAGTGAATCAATTTGGACTTTTATGCAGAATTTGGTATGGAGAAGTGTAGTGTATTTTGACACTTAGATGATCTAGAACCAGTTTGGTCTAGTGGTTAACGTACTAGGCTAGAAAGTGGGAGATCATGAGTTCTAGTACCATCTAAAGCCCCATCACACTGCAGCAACGGATGGAAAGAGGATGTAAAACGGAGAAAAACACTTACCATCCGTTGGTTAACGCGCTGCTTTCCTCTCTTAACTGCACTGCCTCTGTTTTGCTTCCTCTCTATCATTACCAGATCTGTCTATTGACATTTCCATGTGCGCAAAGTTTTGAGCTGCTCAAAACTTTTGAGCGAACAATTAATCCACGCGTCCACAAACTCCTGCTCTGCTGGTAATGCGGGGAATCTGTCTGCAATCCGAGTGCGTCAATCTGTTAGCTCCACTATATTCACTACGCATTTGCTGCGCATCGCGCAACTCGAATCACTCCACGAGGTAAACGGCGCAGGTAGAAGTGAACGGAGATGAACGGACGCGCAGCTTAGTTAGCACGAACGCGAGAAAGGATGAAAGCCGAGAATGCAGCACGCAAGAAGGCATTAAACGGAAAAAAAATGTTCGCAGAGACCATACTCGGATATTAAGGAGTCATAGAGGATCTAAGGATGCAAAGGATGCATTCCAATTCCCGCATTGCTTTCATCCACCTCGGCGTACTCCCCCGCCTTTACCTTTCACGTCGTTATTCCCTCTCTTTTATGCAAATTTTGCCCCTTTTAGAGAAGATACAACGGATGAACATTTTTCTTGTCCTCTGTGTCCTTTTATACAAACGTTTTGTATCCATTGTGCAGTTGACAGCGCCTTGCAATGAAACCATTTTGGTTCATCTCGTCTCCTCTCGCTCATTCTCTCTCTCTCTCTCCTTACTCTCTCTCTCTCATCTCTCTCTCTCTCTCTGCTCTTCTTCTCTCTCTCTCCTCCCTCCCTCCCACCTCCTCTCAGTCCAATCCACCTAATACCGAGTTGCATTTGTGGGGAAAAGGAGAGGAAGTTGTTACATATGTTGCTACTGTAAAAGTAATAAAGTAGGATACAAATAAATAACATCTGCTAAACTGGTTTTACATTCTGATCAAACATATGTAGCAGGTATCAGAGAGTCTGACAGACGAGGGTCAGGACAATCTATTTCCCAAAGCATCTGAATGCCCAACAAGGAATCATGATGGAAAACTGATCAACGAGGAATCAACCTTAGGAAATAGGAAGAAAGTTTTACCATGAAGACCAATCAGCCAATGAACAGCTTCCTTCATAAGCTGTAGGAGCTTCATATTGAAGCTTTCAAGAGAACAGAAACCACCATCCTGTCATAATGATGTAGGATTCTCTGCTTGGCAAGGGTCTGACTAATTGACCCTTTAAGATTCCCTTCCAGCTCTTTATTCTCTTCTGTTTAATTCCACTTTTTTTGCTACTGCTGTGACATCTATAACTGTGCTTAATGTTTTGATCTTGTAGCCTGTGCATCTAGAAGGGTAGGACTGTAAAAGTTTGAAAACAGCAGTCATCAATTTCTCCAATTACGCCATTTTAATATATTTTTTTTGTTCCAATAAATTATATTCATATGAAAGCTAAGTGGTTAACCAGAGACTCATTCTAGCCCTCACCTTATGCATGAAAAAGATTGGACTTTGGCCAATCTCCCTCACTCCCAGCTCAAATTGCCTCACTAGGGTTGTTATTTTTGTGTGTGGAGAAAATAGTAGAGAGGAGGCACGTAATTAGAATGTTTTCCACATCTTGAATAAAGTTCGTCATTGCATAATTAGAAGCTCATGTGCATGGCCCTACATATTGCATTTAATCCACTTCCACAACTGGTGACCAAAGCTGCAATACGTTGGAGAGCACTCTTCTAGATGCACATATTTATTTTGTTTTATTTCTTTAAATTATGTAAAATCCCCCAAGTATAGGAGTTTGGGAATGTTTATATCCTCACATTATTTTCCACTGAAAGGGAAAAAAATCCACCTCCAGGAAAACTTGATGCCAATAGTGAATAAAATATGATAGTGCTTAATTTCTATTTAAAGCCCCATGTCACACCAACCAACGGATGGCAAAGAGATGTAAAATGGACAAAAAAGCTTGCCAATCGTTGGAAAACGCCCGCATGTACTCACTGCCTCCGTTTGCTTCCTCTCTATCGTCATCGCATCCGTTTATGGACGTTCAATCCGCTCCAAAAGTTGTTTTGGGCTGAACAATGTATCAGTTGCGTCCGTTATTGCATCGCTATGGCATTGCTAAGGCATCCTGTTACGCATACTGTTACGCATCCTCTATATCTGCTAGCCGCATCCGCTAACACAATCCTCGTGCAACTCGCACTCTCGGAACTCGCAGCGAAACGGATGCAGAATCGGATGCAGCACGGAAACAAAAGCCTTTAAACACGGTTAAAAAGCGTTTCCAGAGAGTACCTAATCTCGGATATTAAGGATGTCTAGAGGATGCCCTAGAGCGATCCTAGAGGAGCCTAGCAGAAAACCTATTCTTCCTATAAAGAGCTGAGAACTCATTCTGCATCTCCACCTTTCCGACCAGCAATCCAGCTTGTGCAGACGACTCTGCAGCCTTCATACTGACTCTTTTCATCCCAGCAATCCAGTCATGTTCCACCGTGATTGTAACAATATCATTCTCAGCACCACCATCGTTCTGCAACAAGCTGCAAACGCCTTCTGCATGAATTCCACCTGCCTCCGGAAAAAAAGACCATGCCCAAAGATTCATGGTCGAAGAATGGTTCCAGCATAGACTGAGGCTGCACTGTACCAACAACCTGATGGTTAAGCTCAGGACACGAGCACTGGGCTTCCAGCAAACTTCCATGAGGATCCTCCAGCCATGTTTGACGAGTTGTCACAGTGCTGACACCGCAGGTTGACCAGAGCAGAGCACCAGCTCTGTCCCTGAAGCCTGTCGAACTGTGCGCAGGTGCACTCACTCTGGCGCACACGAGCTCGGGACCACCTACCAGAGCATGCAAGTTCGGCTGGAGGGTGCATCTCTTCCAACACATCAGCATTGTGGATCAGAGAAATGGTGCAGGCCATGCATACGAAGAACACAAGGAGGAGTCCTCCAGTACCCTCTCCACTGAAGAAGGATGGAAGAAAGTTGCAGAGCATGTGGTATCAGAAGTGGAACTTCCCACACCGTTGGAGCCATAGATGGCAAGCAAGTGGCTGCAAATCTCCAACCAACTCAGGCTCCACTTATTTCAACTCCACTAGGGCTTCTCTCTTCAGCATCGTCCTCTTCGCCATACGGTCGACTGCTGATGCACAAGTTCATGTACATCGATGCTTCAGGCATACGGCTCATCTTAAGATGCCCAGGTATACAATGCCAGTGTCCTCAAGGAAGGAGCTGAACGCAACCTCATCGTGGCCTTCCAGATCCAGACCCGCTCGCCCAGACGACAACGCAGAAGATGTGCCTACTTCACTCGTGGGGGATGACGCCTTCTCCCTCACAACCTACCTCATGAAGCCCTACACTCCAGACGCCTCACCCCATAAAGAGAGGATCTTACAACTACAGGCTGTCCAGGGCAAGCGGGTGATGGACAACGCCTTTGGCATCCTGGCCAACAGGTTCCAGGTACTTCTCACCACCATCGAACATAGCCCAGCGACCGTGAGGAGCATCATGGAGCTTGCTGCATCCTGCACAATCTCATGCGCACCCGCTACCCAGTTTACAGGACAGGCTTGTGGACCATCAGAAGGCATGGGACATGGTGCCTGGGAATGGAGGCAAGGGCGAAACCTGATAGACACTGAGGTTGTGCAAGGCCCCAACAGACCTCACGTGAAGGGAAGAAGCAGCGCAACCTCCTGAGACGCTGGTGCAACTCCCCAGCTGGAACGGTGGAGTGCCAAAGCCAATGAATAGATGCTTAATGGATGCATCCTTCAGCCTGCTATCACACGACTTGAGATTTGGGCCATGTATGTGGGTGGGCCCTACAAGAACAGGGCATTTATAAAGAGTTGTGTTTGTTGACTGTGGATCGAATTATTAAATTATATTGATAATAAAGGGCCAAAGGTGTGGCAGCTGGAGGGTGGACCATCCAGTCCACTATGCTTGCACTGGAGGTTTATCTATCCCACAGCATAATACCCATGCCCAAGGTATCCCCTGTCCATCCACTGTATCCTTACCCATCCCACAACCATGCAAAGGTTTAAACCATTTCTAAAAAAGTTTCCACCAAACTTTATTTAAAAAAGAAATGAGCAATGGAATGAATCAAAAATAGACTTTATTAACAAGAAGCTAGTAAAACAAAAAATGAGTCTCTGGCACTCCTCTTGGTCGCTCAAGTCTCAGGGGTGAAGCGTCCAGGTGCTGTGGAGGTGGCTGGTGCTGGAGAGTGCTTGTCATCAGCTCCTCCAGAAGCAGAAGCAGAGAGCCCACTCTCCAGAAGCGCCAGCCCATCGCATCGCAGATACCCCAGCAGAACCAGAGTGAGGGCAAGCGGGTTGCCCGCTAGTCGGATTAGCCTCTGTTCCCTCTTGCAAGGGCTGTCACGCAGCATGACTGAGGTCTTGCTGTGCATTGCCGCTATTGTGCGGTTGCTCTGGACTGGGCAGGCGAGGCTGGCAGGACAACCAAGGCTGCAGGGAGCAGGCACAAGGCTGGCAGGGGAAGGCTGGGCAGGAGGCAGCACCAGGCTGAGGCAGGCAGACGCAGGCTGCAGGGAGGCTGCGGCAGCATGCAAGCTGGCAGGCAGCAGCACGGCACCAGGCCAGAAGCCCACCAAGGCTGGCAGGAAGCTGCTGCACGCAGGCAAAGGCTGGCAGGCAGACATAACCACAAGGCGGCAGGGCAGTGCAGGCCAGGCAAGCGCCTGGCAGGCAGGGCTGGCGGCAGCAAGGCTGGCAGGCCAGGCTGGCAGCAAGGCCGCAGGCAGCTGGCAGGCAGACTTGCAGGCAGGCAGGCAAGGCAGCCAATCCGTCCGGCAGCAGGTCTTTCCTCTGAATGGCGACCTGCTCCGAGTGCTTCCGTTATATCTGCGGGGCTGAACGTAATGCATACTCCCCCATGCGCAATTAACACCAGGCATCCATTAGGGCTTCCGCTGTGATCCGCTTCATCCGCTGTGGCATCCGCTCTGCATCCACTATATTCCGTTCCGCGTACCGCCTTGCTGAGGCCCCCGGAAAGCCGTCGGATGCGCCAATCCACTCCCATCTCTTCCATCCGCTGGGCTTCCGTTCCGCATCTGCTCTGCATCCCGCGTCCTCCCCGCGTCCGTGTTATCTGCTCTGGTTATGCAAATTTTTGCCCCTTTTGAGAGCGGATAACAAGGGATGGAACATTTTGCTCATCCGCTGTGTCCTTTTTGCATCCGTTGGGTGGTGTGACATGGGCTTAAGCAGTTTAAATAAAGCCTGTTGAAATGGCACCATGACTTCAGCAGGGATGGAGAAATCCAAGAAGCGGAGAGGTACCAAGAAGAAATTGCCTGCTCCACTGTTTATAATACAGTTTCCTAACCTTGGAAACTTTAAGTGTAGACTTCAACTCCCAGAATTCCCCAGGCAGCCCTTCCCCTGTGGCTGGGGAATTCTGGGAGTTGAAGTCCACACGTCTTAAAGTTACTAAGATTGGGAAACCCTGGCTTAGGAGCCAACATGGAATAATCATTCTTGCAACATTTCTTCCAGCACTGCAAGAGACCAGGAGTTAATGGTTCAGTTACAAAAGACCTCTTGATACCATGTGATCATACAGCCAAACCCAGACCAGAATAAATATTACCTGTGTACTACCCTGAGGCTTCCTTCTATAGAAATCTCTATCAGGTTGGGTTAAGGGGCACTAGTCTACCCTAGCATAATATTAAAATTAATTTTAGAATCTTTCAATGTTCCTGTCACCTGAGATAAGCCAAATGGAAGTCAAGTATAAAGATTTTTTTATTGCAATTCTCAATTTTTGGAATTTTGTATCCAAAGGAACTCATCTTACAGCAATATTGCAATCCTTAAGACATCAAAGACTTTATTTTGATTTTCCCTCACAATGAACATCATACTGTCTGATGTACTGTTGCTTCATCACTGTTACATCTTTAAATTTCTACTGAAAATTACTCTAGATTTTTTGTATTGATAATTGATATGAACTCCTAAATAACTGGTCCAGTTAATCTTTAGTATGCCATTAAATGTGCATAAAAACTGAAACATTAATATGTAACAAAAATATGTATAATTGTAAAAAGTACATGTCAAGCTTTGCACATTACACTAAATCATCAATCACAGTTTATCAATTCTAATAACCAACAACTTAACCAACTCCTGCCTGATTGGCTAAGATACCATGGAATGGGACAACTCACCACAGCCAACATGCCATCATCATCTCACCATGGTCAACTCACCATGACCAAATTGTCACTGTGGGAAAATTCAACAATTCAAATTAATTATTTAAAATAATTTTAAAAATATTTTAATTTTTGTCATTCACATTTTATTTTGTCCCTCCTTTTGCATCCTTTCTTTAATGATGCTATTCCACTATTTCTTCAATATTAGTGAAACTATTGTCCTATGGTGAATTGGCCATGGTGAGTTGACTGCAGCAAGTGGGCCATGGTGAGCATCATGCACATTAGGCCTAACACAATGAGCATGCCCAAACATTGTGTGACAAAAATCATTTGATCAGCATAGGCAATAAGAAATTACACAGAGAAGAGGCAATTTAGTCCAGAATTACTGTCTATACATTTGGCTGATTTCTCAGCATTACTATAAATGGCCTCTACTTTTGATCAGAGACTACAATCTCTTTCAACATTATGCTAACTAGCTATAATACAGCCCATAATAAAATGCAGCCAGATATTTATATGATGTAAAGCTTGTCTTTATTTATATATTTGTTTATTTTATTCAATTTGAATGCTGCCTGACTAGAACAAACTCTTGAAAGGAAGTGTTTTGTAATATTTGCAAATAATTTTTTTTTCCTGAAGATTTGCAAATTGACTGAAGGGAAAATTTGCTTCCTTTTTGTTACATACTTTGTGTAATGCAAAAATAATTTGTATTGATAACAAGTTGTCCAAAATACATAAATATGTTTAATTCATTAGGACTTGCCAGGATTTTCCACTGCTTTGAACACAGAAACTATAGCAATACAAAATCACAATTATTAAGTATTTATTAGTGACTGGGAATAAATGGGATGCGTGTGTGTCCATCTAGATGTGGAGAAATGTGTTGGTCTTGATATTTGTAAATGATATAAATTGTAATAAGACTTTTTAAAAATTATATTAAGCCAGAATCAAAAACACATATGGTTATTGCTACTGTTGACGAGATGCTCTTTGTTGATCATCCTTTCGTGCATTTTGAATGATAGTTGGTCTATAGGGACCAGTGAAGGCCTCCAATTAATTATTACTGGAGAACATGAAATCATAAACAAAGTTCCTTGTAATAAATTTTTAAAATGAGATTGCATGTTTTATTTACAGTGCTGGTCCATTTTGGGCTTTAAATCTATGAACAAAAACAAACATGCTTCTTCTTATCAAGCTAAAATAAAAATATCAATAGTATTTCTTTTCTATCAAAGTAGGACACAAAATATCTGAAGCAGAATTTTGGTTAAGTGATTGAAGAAGGGAGCAAGGATATTGAACAGGAAGAATAGATTTAACTCTTTTCAATTTATTTTTTTCAAAGATTGATATAAAAACAGGGCAAAATCTAAAGTACTGTGTTTATATTTCATATCATGTGATATATACATATGCATTTGTTTTAGATGGTTCCTCTTTGAAATGAAATTTACTATCAAATGAAACAATACTGGAGACTTCCAGAAAAAAAAAGTTTGGTTATAAATGAACTTGCATTTTATAAGCCTCGGGGGCAGGGTGTTTTCATTCATCTCCCACTGACCATATTTCATAGTCTTCCACAAACTTGGATGGGTGGAGTATTTTTTTTCCCCCTGAAAAGTAAAAGACAGAAGGTTTTTACTCTAATTTTTATCCTGATCTTCTTTAAATAAATCAGAAGACTGTCATGAGTCTAAATAAATCCTCCAGGGAAGATTAAAATGTCCACTGGGATACCTCATTCAAACAGACCTCAGAATCTAAGGTCCTGATAACTCTCAAACTTTATATCAGTCCCACCAGGGGTGGGATTCTACCAGCACCTATTCACTAGAATTGGTCCTTAACATTCTAAGCAGTTCAAACAACTGGTTGTTAGAAGAAATTACTGGCCTAATCCAGTAAAGAAGTCAGGAAGGAAACATTCTGGTATTGCTTACAGAAATTGCCTCTCCATTAACCCTTATTATGTTCTTGGCAGGACTAGACTTCCTGTCTCAGGAACAACTCTGGAGTTTTTTTTCTCTCCTTTGCTGGTCCTTTGCTTGTGTGGAGTGACCATTCAAAGTTACAATGGCACTGAAAAAAAGTGACTTATGACCATTTTTCACACTTACGACTGTTGCAGCATCCCCATAATCATGAGAGGCCAGACGAGGAGATGAATACCTCAATGTGAGTGATATTGAGTTGGCCACACTCAGCCAATAACATGACCACCCAGTCACATGACCTCCAAGCCACGCCCACCACCTAAGACATGTCCACAGAACCGGTTGTTAAAAATTTGAATCCCATTCCTGAGTCCCACCAAGATCACCTCCGACACCTCAAGAATGATGGACAGCCAAGTACCTTAGCTATAGAGCCAGGCAGATGTGCAATCCCATCTACTAGCAAATTCAATATTCTTTTCTTTAGGAGGAACCATGCTCTGAACTACATTCAAATATGAAGCTAAAAGCAATAAGAGACTTATATACCACTTCATAATGATTTAAAGCCCCCTCTAAGTAGTTTACAGAGACATCATATTCCCCCCAACATTCTGAGCCCTCATTTTACCAAGCTTGGAAGGATGGAAGGCTGAGTCAACCTTGAGCCAGTGAGGATCAAACTCCTGGCTGATGGCAGAGTTAGCCTACAATGCTACATTCTAACCACTGCACCACCAAAAGGTAACAAAATCCTTGCTTATAAAGCAGATCCACTGAAGTCAGGATATTTGAAAACAACATTTTTCTTTTCTTGTTTTGAAGAGTGCTGTTCTTGATACTATAAATTACTCAGAGAAAAACATGGTTTTGCTTTGGGGAGCAAGGTTAGTAGGAATCTGACATGGATGCAATCATTTCCTTTCTTCCCACAAAGGTCTTGTGAAGTAATTTAACTGAGAAAAAATGATTAAAAAAAAAACTGGACTAGCACATTAGTAAATTATGAGGCTCCATAGAGATATGAATGTCACTAGAGGTCTGGTAAGAGATAAATTAAGTTGGGATGGATCAATTGTCACAGCAGATATCAGCATTGACATAGAAGCTGCCCTGCTGACCAGCAGTTAAATAGGGAAGACCATTTTATTCAAAAGTCTCTTTGGGTTATGAGGATTTTTCCATTTTTTAGTTGATGATAAACTTGGCTGATTTAATTTTCCTTGTGGTACAAGCTCTTGCCAACTTGATGACAGCCATTTGGCATTTTCTACAGTGTCCCTAATCTAGTGTCTTTTTAGATCAAGTGCTATGCAGTGAAAGGTCCACAAGTGTGTTGCATCAGTGAGCAATGATTGGAAGTGCTGTGCAGTTGTGCAGCCAGATCTCTGCCTCCACAACATCATCAGGGGCAGACTGCCTCGATTTCTCCACCCAAATCTAAGCAATCTGTGACACTACGGGAGAGATTGTTTTGTAATCTAAAAACCCCACCAAAGTTTGGTTGTCTGTAACCAAAAAAGACAGACACAGATTTCAATGTATAATTAGAACTGCAGAAAGAAACAATTGCTACCAACCTGCCTTCCATTGAGGACCTGTATACTGCACAAGTAAAAAAAGAGGGCTGTGAAAATATCTACAGACGTCTCACATCCTGGACATAAATTGTTTCAAATTCTATGCTCAAAATGACACTATCGGGCACTGCTCCCCAGAAAAACTGGACACAAGGACATTTTCCCCCAAATGCTGTCACTCTGCTAAAGCCCATGTCACACCGAACCAATGGATGCAAAGAGGATGTAAAACGGACAAAAAAGCTTGCCATCCATTGGATGGCTTTAAGCAGTTTTAAATAAAGCCTGTTGAAATGGCACCATGATTCAGCAGGGATGGAGAAAATCCAAGAAGCGGAGAGGTACCAAAGAAGAATTGCCTGCTCCACTGTTTATAATACAGTTTTCCTAACCTTGGAAACTTTAAGTGTAGACTTCAACCTCCCAGAATTCCCAGGCAGCCCTTCCCTGTGGCTGGGGAATTCTGGGAGTTGAAGTCCACACGTCTTAAAGTTACTAAGATTGGGAAAACCCTGGCTTAGGAGCCAACATGGAATAATCATTTCTTGCAACATTTCTTCCAGCACTGCAAGAGACCAGGAGTTAATGGTCAGTTACAAAAAGACCTCTTGATACCATGTGATCATACAGCCAAAACAGACCAGAATAAATATTACCTGTGTACTACCCTGAGGCTTCCTTCTATAGAAATCTCTATCAGGTTGGGTTAAGGGGCACTAGTCTACCCTAGCATAATATTAAAAATTAATTTTAGAATCTTTCAATGTTCCTGTCACCTGAGTATAAGCCCAAATGGAAGTCAAGTTATAAGAATTTTTTTATTGCAATTCTCAATTTTTGGAATTTTTGTATCAAAGAGGAACTCATCTTACAGCAATATTGCAATCCTTAAGACATCAAAGACTTTATTTTGATTTCCCTCACAATGAACATTCATACTGTCTGATGTACGTTGCCTCAATCACTGTTACATCTTTAAATTTCTACTGAAAAATTACTCAGATTTTTTTGTAATTGATAATTGATATGAACTCCTAAATAACTGTGGTCCAGTTAATCTTTAGTAGGCCATTAAATGTGCATAAAAACTGAAACATTAATATGTAACAAAAAATATGTATAATTGTAAAAAAGTAATGTCAGCTTTGCCACATTACACTAAATCATCAATCACAGTTTATCATTCTAATAACCAACAACTTAACCAACTCCTGCCTGAATTGGCTAAGATTACCATGGAATGGGACAACCACCACAGCCAACATGCCATCATCATCTCACCATGGTCAACTCACCATGACCAAATTGTCACTGTGGAAAATTCAACAATTCAAATTAATTATTTAAAAATAATTTAAAAAAATATTTAATTTTTGTCATTACACATTTTATTTTGTCCTCCTTTTGCATCCACTTTCTTTAATGATGCTATTTCCACTATTCTCTCAATATTAGTGAAACTATTGTCCTATGGTGTGAATTGGCCATGGTGAGTTTGACTGCAGCAAGTGGGCCATGGTGAGCATAATGCACATTAGGCCTAACACAATGAGCATGCCCAAACATTGTGTTGACAAAAATCATTTGATCAGCATAGGCAATAAGAAATTAACCAGAGAAGAGGCAATTTAGTCAGAATTACTGTCTATACATTTGGCTGATTTCTCAGCATTACTATAATGGCCTCTACTTTGATCAGAGACTACAATCTCTTTCAACATTATGCTAATCTAGCTATAATAAGCCCTATAATAAAATGCAGCCAGATATTTATATTGATGTAAAGCTTGTCTTTATTTATATATTTGTTTATTTTATTCATTTGAATGCTGCTGACTAGAACAAAACTCTTGAAAGAAGTGTTTTTGTAATATTTGCAAATAATTTTTTTTCCTGAAGATTTGCAAATTGACTGAAGGGAAAATTTGCTTCCTTTTTTGTTACATACTTTGTGTAATGCAAAAATAATTTGTATTGATAACAAGTTGTCCAAAATACATAAATATGTTTAATTCATTAGGACTTGCAGGATTTTCCACTGCTTTGAACACAGAAACTATAGCAATACAAAATCACAATTATTAAGTATTTATTAGTGACTGGGAATAAATGGGATGCGTGTGTGTCCATCTAGATGTGGAGAAATGTGTTGGTCTTGAATATTTGTAAATGATATAAATTTGTAATAAGACTTTTTAAAAATATATATTAAGCCAGAATCAAAAACACATATGGTTATTGCTACTGTTTGACGAGATGCTCTTTGTTGATCATCCTTTCGTGCATTTTGAATGATAGTTGGTCTATAGGAACGCAGTGAAGGCCTCCAATTAATTATTACTGGAGAACATGAAATCATAAACAAAGTTCCTTGTAATAAATTTTTAAAATGAGATTGCATGTTTTATTTACAGTGCTGGTCCATTTTGGGCTTTAAATCTATGAACAAAAAACAACATGCTTCTTCTTATCAAGCTAAAATAAAAATATCAATAGTATTTCTTTTCTATCAAAGTAGGACACAAAATATCTGAAGCAGAATTTTGGTTAAGTGATTGAAGAACGGAGCCCCTTTTGAGAGCGGATAACAACGGATGGAACATTTTTCTCATCCGCTGTGCCCTTTTTACAAATGTTTTGCATCCGTTGGGCAATGTGACAGGGCCTTAAGACTGCATTACTATTATTCTTCTCATCCTTCCTATTATATATCTCCTCCCACTTCCGGCTATAACCTTGTTGCTTGTATCTTTACAATTTATATTGTTTTATTTGTTTCATAGTATGATTTTATTGCTTATTAGTAACCTATGACTATCACTGTTGTATCTTATGATTCCTGATGTATGTATTTTTTATGTACACTGGGAGCATGGGCACCAAAGACAAATTCCTTGTGTGTCCAATCACACTTGGCCAATAAAATCAAAATTGAATTTGGGGGGAAAACCTGAACAAAAAGTATTCCTACAAAATCTCAAAACTTTTCTCACAAAAAAAAGTCTGAGAGATTCCAGCCTAGCTTTGTTTCTCAGTCTCACATCTGTGCAGCTCTGATCCCAGACTTCACCCCTGTATGTTGATTGCCCATTTAGAAAATCATCTCGCAGCATTTAGAAGTATTAACATTCCTTTGTCTTTCCCTAATCACTCTTCCACGTGATCAAGCCAATGAAATTCATAACAATGTTTTCTTCCTAGTGTGTCATTAGAGACCTCTGTAGAGCAGTGTAAATATTTTTTTTTAAATCACTTCACCCACAGTGTCTTCACTGCATAGAAATGATCTTCGCTCAGAAAAAAAAATGTAAGCTATTTTCATGTGAATTTCAGCACAAAGGTTTACTTTATTTTAAAGAACTCTATGGATTGGAAAATATGTTCACGATCCTTTATCTCTCTTTCATATTTGTTATGAGGAGAAAATGTGTGATTTGGAAAATCATGTGACTATCAATTGTGATGTGGCCCTTGCTGCCTATGAGGAATAGAAACCTTTTTTCCTTATCTTCTTAATCCTCAGAGTTGGCAACTCAACAAAATAATGCCTTGTTACAAAGGTGCATGGCACACTGACAGTGCATCAAAGCTACTTGAGTATAAGTCAAACCAGAGGTGAGAAGTCTGTGATTGGTTGGTCCCTTTATCAAAGGCATCCATCAATACCTTTGGGCATGTCTCAGGATCAAAGGGTCTTGTGTTCATAAATTTAGTTTACTGGCAGTTCTTCTGTTCAGATTATGGATTGTCACTCTTGCTGCTACTGCTTCAGGTCAAAAGTGACACATAATCAGAAGCCAGAAGTTTCTCTGGTTGTAACATCAGAAAGATATTCCTGAAGTTTCAAACAATGTCCCTCAAATCCCCTAGAGCGAAACATGAAAATGTGAATTAGGAATACCCCAGGCAAAAGGAAGAGGTAAGGGAAAGCAACTTTTGCTTCTGAATTGCAAGTAATGTGGGGGTTTTTTCTAAAAATAAAATAAAGTAAAATCACTACTTGTTCTGACAGAATTATTCACCTTATTGCAGCTTCTTTATTCCATTTGTAATACCTTCTGGTAACTGTGAAAAAGAGAAAGTTAGGAACTCCTCATACTCTGCTCTAGATTCATCACTGGTTTCCTTTCTCTATCATCTTCGGCATCTAATTAAAAATGAAGTAGTTTTTTTTTTTTGATGAAATCTTTTTCAAGTAAAAAATTATTTTGGGTGGCCTTACAGACATTTCGGTATATTTTTCTTGGCAACAACATTAGTGGGTTTTGCTGTTGCCTTCTTCCTAACTTGGCATCTAGCCCTAGGATTTCTCACTTCCCAGTTCTGATATCCATGATTAGTTAGGTCCAGCTATCTATCTGGGCATAAGTAGAGATGCCCTTGACTTGATCTCTGTTACCAGTGATGTAGGAATTACAAACTAGAGCAGAACAAGATGACCCCAAAGCACAAATGCTAGTAATGATGAACTGAAGCAGTGGTGGGGTTTGAATTATTTTACTACCGGTTCTGTGGGTGTGGCTTGGTAGGCATGGCAGGGGAAGGAAACTGTAAAATCTCCAGTCAGAGGTG
>BHFT01047152.1:0-41341 GCA_004320025.1 Laticauda laticaudata | reverse complement strand
TACTTTTTTTTTCTCATAGGAAGGCATGCCACCCCATCTGTAAATAATGACCCTCCAGAATTAAAATTCTTTTATGACTTAAATTGACCCAATCCTTGACCCCATTCTGGGAGTTAAAGCCACCTCTACTTCTACTGTCCTGTAAAGCTATTAATCTTATTCGAGGTTTTTTTCCTAACCATATAAATTTTAATGTAATTTTGTTCAGTTCTGTAAAAGACAATTATCTAATTTTATGGGGATTGTTTGGAATAAGTAAAGTAATTTGGGTAAAATATTCATTTTAATCGTAGCAATTCTTCCTAATAAAGATAATTGTAATTTCCCCCATAATCCCAAATCTTTATTTGTTTCAGTAATTTCATATAGTTATTTTCTTTTATCAATGAACATCTCACAGTTAGCCATATTCCTAAGTATTTGACTTTCTTTGTAATTTGGAGTGCCATTACCATGTTTAATTTTATTTTCTGTTCTTCTGTTAAATTTTTAGTGAACAATTTAGTCTTTTCTCTATCAATTTTGAGACCTGATACTTCTCCATATTTTTCTAATTCTCGTGTTAAAATATTTCCTGTCGCCAGTGGGTCTTCTATGAAGAATACTAGATCATCTGCAAAAGCTTGAATGTTATATTCCTCTTTTTTGATTCTAGTTCCTTTTATATCTGTATTTTGTCTAATTCAAATTAATAGTAATTTCTAACGTCAGGATGGCATAACTAGTTTTTGAGGGACTTCTGTAAGGTCAGCAGACATGACTAATTTGCCACAGGGTGGATGCCATGACAGAAAAAGTCTATTTCATGGGTATTTGCCGAATATAATTCTTTGGCAGATAGGACCTGTTCTTTTCTGATGGACCTGATGGGACAAGCAGGTATAATGGGAAGAGTTGATCCCTAAAATCAACCAACCCCATACCATAGAGCTTTAAAATATCAAAGTCGACACCTTGATTGCACCTGGAAGCAATGTAGCTTGTAAAACAAGGTTAGAATGTGCTCCTTTAAGGACACACACAGCTGTCCACACTCTTGCATTCTGTTCCAGCTGAAATTTCTGGATATCCTTCAAGGACAGCCCCATGTAAAATGCATCATAGTGGTAATATATTTCCTTTTAATTCTGAATTTTCTCTGAATGCAACCAGATTTCATTAATAAACAGACATATTCTAAATCATAAGAATATTATTAATGGTTGTATCTTGTGAAATGATTTATAACATTTATGTTTACATTGGTCCCAACAGTATACTGAAACTTACAGTGATTGTTTTCTCAAATGTTAGGATCTTCATCTGAAATGGAACATGTAAATACTCAAGATTGTTTCCAAAATTATGTTTTGCCAACATGCATGTACTCCAAGGATCAAAAATTCATTTTTTTCTGACTCACCGCATTCATGTCAATTCCATTGGTGTAAGACCAGGCATGTTGAAAATATTCTTCAAGGCGTTGGCGTAGAGGATTGGGGATTTGGTGGAAACGGATGAACTCCTTGACCCTTAGCATCTGGGTGTGGTAGCGAGCTGTGCCAGAGTACAAGCGCTGGATGATGGCAGAAACATTGCCAAAAATGCTAGCATACATGAGAGCTGAAACAAGAGGACAATTGTCAATATTGAGAGGTGCAGGATAGAAATTCTGTGCCTAGTTGCACAATGCTTTTGAAAAGCACATATCAATTATTTCACAAATACCCATTGAATGAGTTACACAGTCCAGGTACCAGGCAAAATTTATTATTGAGATGTCATAAAAGTTGTGTAAGTGTTGTTTGTCCTTCTACCCCATTATTCTAGAATAAAATAATGCAGAAGCCCTCTCTATAGTTGAGTTGACTTCAGTTGGACACAAATTTCCTTTCTGAAACTCAGTGGGCAATTTATCTTACTATTTATTTATTTATTTTGTTTGTTTGTCTTCTCTGCCATCCATCTCCCTATAAGATGACTTTGGGTAGTTTATTCTAGATCAGGGGTGTCAAAGAAACTGGATTTCTTTGAGGGCTGGATCAGCACTGTAGTTCTTGTCTGTGGGCCGGGGGGGGGGGAACTGTGGGAGGGCAGGATGGATGCCTCCTGCAGCTCCCTGCCAGTCAAAATGGGGCATGGAGGGTCCAGGTACAGTCCTCCTGAAGCACTCTACTGGTGAGACCCATTTTCTAGCTTGGTTTTTGGCCATTTTGGCCCCTTTTTGGCCCATTTTCAGCCATTTGTTGGCCTGGTTTTGACCAGCAGAGTACTGCAGGAAGCCATGGAGGGTGAAAACGAGGTGTGGGGCTGCACGCCACCTGATTTAGCCACCAGAGGCACTGTGGGCCAGTCTCTTGATGCTTCCAAGCCAGCCCCATGGGCCAGATTTAAGCACCCTGCAAGCCTGATCCAGCCTGAAGGCCTTGAATTTGACACCCCATTCTAGATGGAGAGTTAACTACAGGTAATCTTCTGTTAATGATGGCTATGAAATTGCCATCATTAAGTGATGCGATCTAAAAACATAATGCCATGTACCTGAACTGTTTAATGACAGGAACTCTGATATTTCTACTTCCTGTTGTTAAGCGAATCATTATGGATCATTAAATGACTACATTATCACAATTTGCAATATCTTGCCAGCTTCCTCAGTATCTTTGGTTGTCAGAAGCCAGTAAAGAAGGTTGCAAATGGCGACCGTGTAACTGCAGGAGAAGTTGGTATGGCTGGAGCACACATGTAAGTAGCACTCATTCAATGCTACTGCAGATTGAACAGTTGCTGCATGGCCTTTTATGGTGTGATTACACCATGAAAACTAAAAGCCAAGTAAAGGAGTTCCTTTACTGAATGTAATACTACTTTGTCTAGCACAGTGGTTCCCAAACTTTTTCAGTTCACCACCCCCTTGGTGCTACAAACTCATCCTCAATGCCCCTCACCCAGGAGAGGGATTGAAATTTATGTGGGCGTGGCCTAACTTGAGGGTGTGGTTTGCTGGTAATATGATTGGGTGGGCATGGCTTGCTGGTCACGTGACTGGGTGAGCATGGTTTGGTGACTGGCAAACCAAATACAAGTGGTCCTCACTTAATGGCTGGTTGTTTAGCAAGTGTTCTAATTTATGACTGACTCCCTAGAACTTCTTGACCTGTTTTTGGAGTTTTGACAGCCATGCACACATATATACACATACTCACTTCCAACCCTGCTGGAGCAGGTCATTGGACTAGAATCAGCAAAGCATCTCTGATTAGATTCTAGTAGTGAATAAAATCTAATCAGAGATTTTTTGCCGATTCTTGTTGACTTGTTTTATTTGTATTTCTTTATTTTATTTCTTTATCTTTATTTTATGTTGCTGAATTGCATTGACATTCTGAAGAAGGCAAAACCAAAATGTATTGGTAAATTACAAGGAGAACACACACACTCCCCTCTAACCCTGCTGGAGCAGGTGATTGGACTAGAATAGATATCTCATTATCTTTCTTCTTCCTCCCTCCCTTCTTTATTTCTTTTTCTTTCTGTCCCTTCCTTCCATCCCCCATTTTTCTTTGTCCCTTTTTCTTTCTTTCCCTTTTCTCTTTCTCTTCTTCTTTCTCTCTTTCTCTCTCTCTCTTTCCTCTTTCTTTCCCTCTCTCAGGCTCACCCCATTGACTTTGTGCACCACTCCATTCAGACTTGCTTGGGTAGGTGCCTCCTGTGCAAGGGGCTCAATGGGGTGGAACACGGCTTCGGTGGGATGTTTGAAAAGGAGTGGCTTTGCTCTCCTTTCCCAACGCTGCATTGGGGGTGATGCCCGCAGTGGTGGGATGTTTGAAAAGGGGAGCAAAGCCACTCCGGTTTTGCTCTCCTTTCCCAACGCTGTGTTCGGGACAGAGCTCCTTGCACCAAAGCGTGCAAGTCAATGGGATGATCCTGGGGGCCTTGCCTTGAACGAGGGGGTAACAGGATTTTTTTCTCACCCCTGAATTGTGCCCTGCCGCTCACCTCCAGCGCCCCCCTGCCAACTCTTAGCGCCCCCCTAAGGCATCCCACTGCCCCCCAGGGAACCACTGGTTTGTTTGACCTGCTAGGTAGTTGGAGGGAGCAGAACTCCCTTTTTAATTGATTCTTTTATCATAGCTGCATACCATGTAAACACAGCTTTATCATTATAATAATTGCCTGAAGGCTCCCCTAATTTCTTCAGTGTTTTGTGCAAGCTATGGGGTTCATCCTAAGTTTTGTAAAATATGTAGCAGGACATGCCAATGCAGACACATAAGCAATTTAAGAAGCTCTTAAAAGAACAAAATTATCTGACTGTTCGGTTAGGATATGATTCTTCTGTAAAGATAAAAAGCAAGGTACAGGCATTTTCTTAAAGCAGGCGTTAAAAGAAATAGAGAATCCAATACTAAGTATGCACATAGCAGCCCGCATAAAGGCATGACAGCTGTAAACACAGTTTTACTGACAGTTTTATTGTACTGACAAAGATCTATTTGTATAGCAGTCCCATTGTACTTCTGTATTGCAGTAGGAACAAATGTAATCTCTCTCTGTGTGTGTCTCTGTCTCTCTCTCTCTCTCCTCCCTCCCTCCCTGTGTGTGTTTGTTTGTTTGTGTGTGTGTGTTACATTTGTAGGTAGTTACAGTATGTGTTGGTATGTATATCTTTGTGGATATGTGCATGAGAGACAGATTGAATGTTTCAAATGGATTTGATATGAAATATAGTATATTAATATGTATGGGAATTCTATACTTCATACTATTTCCTTCCTCATGACATATAGCCTCCTTCAGTGTCATCCAGCTATCATTGAGGTGATATAAAATCCCTCTTTGTTACTCTTATATCAACACAAAAACACTTGGATGTATCTAGAAGTTGCTTTAAATCACTGAGAAAAAATTAGCCTGGGTCAAAGCAGGAAGAATTCCAGCAAGATTTCACTTATCAAACTGAATCAAAATATGTGGTTGAAATACATTTTACTGTTTCATTTATATGATTTCTGTCTATGACAGATCTCATGTTCATATATCAGAAAATCTTTCCTCCAACAAAATAGAACAGAAATTTCTGGGACCATATGTTCTCCAAAATTTTGGGAACCACATCTACTGACAGCAATAGAAAGAGACAATATTTTTTTTGTTGAGAAATATTCTTGCTCATAAAAGGATATTGGTCATTGTTTGTAAAATGTATTTGCTTTGGCAAGAAGCAAAGGGTTCAAAGCAGCCAGGGGTTCAATGTGGATAATAAGAGGCTTTGAAATTGATGAAGAAACCAACAAATGCTGATTTTGTATTCCACTATGCTGATGAGTGTTAACATATTTTCAACTCTGATATTGCTGGCATTGCTGAAATTGCCAAATAAACTTTAAAAAAATAAAATAAATCAAGAATAGATTATTCTTGAGGAGAAGTGAAAAGTCAACTTATAGTACATCATTCTGGCTGAGAAAAGTGGTGCTATTCATGCTTTTATTCTACAGTAGCGCAAGAAGGATAGGATTAGCAATGTACTCTCTTAAATGGCTTTCATTAGTAGAAGAATCAGTGAAAAGAGACCGAAGAGATTCCAGTCAAAAAACAAATGTATCTTGTACAGACTACCCCACCTCAAAATATATTTGAGGATATTGGACACTGGACATGAAATGATCAATCCTGTGCCATCTATGAAAATGTTTGTTTGTTTAATAATTGTTTAGTAAATAAAATGTGTTTTAGGATGGATTGCTTGAGTCTAATATTCATAGCAAGAACATTGAGGATAACTGAAAAGTTTTGCAAGGCAGTTGCTGGAAATGTTTATTTGTTTGTTTATTTTGTATCCTGCTTGAACTCAAGGCACTGAACATATCCAACACACATTCCTCCTCCTATTTTTCCCACAATTATGGGAAATAAGATGAATTCGGTTGAGAGTGACTGGCCCAAGGTCACCCAGATGGCTTTCATGGCTAAGGCAGAACTCACTCATAATTTCCCAGTTTTTAGTGTCATTCTCAGACAAGCCAAGTAAGATGGAGAAATTGAGTTATTTATTGGAGATTCTACATGACAGTTGAAATTCTGGGGACTTTGGTGCTCTCTGAGTTTGGTTGAAATTTAAAATTCTCCATGGCAACCTTACTATCTTGATAATGAAGAAAGTCCTCAAATATTTGGTCATTTTGAACATTATGAATAGTTCAAATTGTTTATATAGAGCTGTCATGACCTAGTCCCAAAGGTGCTTTCTCAGAAGGCAACTGGACTTTCTTGTTTTTTCTTTGAAAATGTTTCACTTCTCATTCAAGAAGCTTTCTTCAGCTCTGACTGGATGGTGGGGAATGGAATATATTATACTTCTTGCTGACAGCTGGTCATTTGCATTCTTTTTAAAGAGTCATTGAGGCCACTTAAAGGTTTGTCTCTGTCTTCAGGGTCACCTGCGTGGTGTAAATAGGTGAGGAGCCTTTTTGGCTGCAAGATGTTTTCTGCCCAGAGTCCCTTCCCTATTGAAGACAAGCATCAGCTGTTGGGCCTCAATGACTCTCCAAATGACCTCAACAACTCCCTGATGCAAATGACCATGTGTCTGCAAGGAATATAAATTTTTCCTTTCCCTACCATATAGTGAGAACTGAAGAAGCTTCTTGGATGAAAAATGAAACATCTTCAAAGAGTAAACAAGAACAACCAGTTGCCTCCTGAAAAAGCACTTTTTGGACAACCTGACATGGATGACTGAGAATCTCCATAGACAGTCATAGTTTTGCTCAAATGAGGAAGAGGATAAGGCATTATAAAAAGCTGAAGTAATCTCATGGTTTTCATCCTGCCCTAGAAGTCACTATTCTAGTCCACAAGCTTCCTCATCAAACTTTCATGATCACCCACATTTGTGGAGAGGAAAATTAAAACAAAGAGGAGTAGAAGTATTGGGTTACATTGAGAGCCAGTTGGACCTAGCAGGGCTACTCAGGCTTCTAGAAGAAACCAGACCTGATCAGGACCAGCTGACTTTGTTTGTTTGTGTGGGCATGGGTATGGGTGTAAGAGAGAAAGAATGGGAGGGAAAGGGGGGAGGGGGTTGGGAATTCTGGAATTTAAAGAGCATCATGAACTCATAAAGATAACTGAAACAATACTATCCTATGATGGCCTTATAGAAACCCTGCTTTAAAAACCTATAACCTCTCGAGCATAGACTCTTTCCTAAACATCTGACTTGATTTGCTTTTAGATTTCTCTCTTGAAACCTTTATGTTTTCGTGGATGAATGATAATTGAATGAATTCATAATTTTGGAGGACTGGTAGGATTTTTTTGTTGCTGAATGCTGGACAGTGCAGTTGTTTTGTGTGGCCAGTTTTTATCAAGATGTCACTTATTATTATAGAAGAAAATGGCTGCCCTATCCTATAATAGATTTAAGTATTTTGCTATACCATACAAAGGACACCTTCACTGCATCTAAAATAGTAATCTGAGAACAGGAATGATTAATGCTCGATAATAATGTCTGGATACATCTCAGAGCAGAGATTTTGTTTTCAATAAAGCAAAGGGCATAACCTGTAGCTGATAACATATGTCCTAAAATATTTCAAGAAGCCAGTTTTATAGTCCCTTTGCCTATCATATGGTAGAAAAGTCTTTCCTTGTGGAAATCATATCTTGCCTCTATAAAGTTAAGCATCCTAAAATGAGATTATGACGTTTCTCACAAGTTACCCATATTTGAAGAAAGGATAAAATTGAGAAGCTGGATCTTGCTGGTTCAGATATGTGAATGTCTCAAACCAGCTGACATCCAAGTTATTTACTATGCCTTGCAGTCGTGGAAAGACATTATAGGTGCTAATGTATGTAATAAATATCCACAGAGCTAAAGAAAACCAAGAAAGGATAATTGGAACTGATAAGGTATCCTGCTCATCATGAATTACAAGTATTTGCAGATATATATTGCAGCTTGATGGAAATATGAAAAGGGTGCATTCAACAGCATTGCCAAGGATTGTTTTTCCTGAAGGAATAAAAGATATATACTAGTGCCACCATATATGTCTCAAGATCAAATAAAATCACTAATAATCAGAAAAGGATGTTCTCTTTTGGTTAATAAAATAACAGAAATGTTATGTTGGTTTCAATGTTTGAGTTATGAGCTAAAGGAATAAGCCACCTTTTTAATATTTCTCCAGATACTCCAGATAAGAGTACTTTATTTTTCCAGGTAGGTATATTTCCCTTGTCCTTTGGGTACTTGAGATAGAAGTTTAGTTAATTACCTGGATTGGCTAAAGTTTTTTGTGTTGGAAATTGGGCATTCAATACATGCTCAGTCCAAAAGTGGAAGATCTGAGATGCTAGCTGTAAGGTTTGAACTACAATAATTAAAATCCTGGGGGTATGACAACTGGTATTGAAGACAACTGGTATATCGGTTCTTGCCAGAAAACCCAAGAGGGTGAATCTGAAGACCAAAGTCAAAATCCTTTAGTTATTTGTACTAAGCAGCCATATAAAATTAAGTCTGTATAGAACTGCATGCTAAAACTGTTAATTGTTGAAAACTGATCTTTAACTATGAAGCCAAGGGTCTTTGACAATGTTCCAGTTAATGGCAAATGTCCCCAAAAGTTGAAAAGAGAGATACCTAGCAGAACCAAGTAGAATAACTCAAATCTGAGACTGAGATTTGAGACTGAAATCTGAGGATTATATGTCATTTTAGTCAATGTTTTTTATGGTTTTTCTAGTCCACAGCATGACTGATGGATTACTTACACTTCATTTCTTGAATCTCAGGGCCATTAATGTAATGAGCAGAAGAAACCTTGAGAAACAAGAAGAGTCACAACCAAGACAAAGGTCAGATAAATTAAATCCGAGTCTAGGGCAGAAATGAAATTTAAAAGAGTATATCAGACATATATCTTCCAAGTTCTCATGAAAATAAAGGGAGGGAGAAAGTACATTCAGAACAGCAAGATTTTGTACTAAACTTTATAATAAAAGTATTATTAGCTTAGGTATCTTTGGTTTCCAAGTTTGAATGGTTGACAGTTACATATTTGCTCAATGCCAGTTTACCAGCAGAACCCGTTTTAGTCTAGATTAGGCAGGAGATACAACTACTAGACATGAAGGGAAGGACACACCCATCAGTGATATGATAGACTGAGCCATCCTTCAATGATATAATAATGAAGCATTCAGAATGGAGACATAATAAATATTTTGTTATTTTGACAGTTGAGTATAAGAAATGCCTGATATAGTGGCTTGAAATACTAGCTTCCAAAGATAGTTGTGATGTATTATGTGGAAAAGATATGACAATATGTGCAGGAGACTGCACAATTGTTTTCTGTTAGACACAGAGGAAAAACATACACACACACACACACACACATATACACACACATTCCTATGCAGAGAATGTCCATTACAGGGAGTTTACTCCCACAGTAAATTCCAAGGGGAAAGTCTCCAGGCCAAAGTCAAGGAGGAATTCTCAGGTAAACATTGACCTGATCTTGCTAAAAAATTTAACAAAAATAATTACATTATCAAAAACAAAACAAAAAATCAAATGTTCAACATTGCCCGAGAAGAAGAAGAATGTTACTATGAGGGGAACTGAGATATTTTGTGCTACTTCTGTTAAGTGTAGAAGCATATGCAATAGGCAGTGACCTGAGCTTTAGAATGTAATAAAAAAAAAATCTGTATTTGGGAAAATCCACATGTTTGATGCAGAAAGCGTGAATAAATGTGGATTCTAACATGTGCCCAAAATCATTATATGCTACTGTGTGGATTCTTTCCCACCTTCCTTTGAAGAAGTTGAGAACTGATAACAGCCTAGATATAGCTGGTTCCTCTTATGTTGATTCCTTCAAGCTATTTATGGTGATTCAGCTATCTGCCCCAGTGGATATCACCAACACTGTATCTCAAAGGAAGAGCAGACTTTGGATTCATGCCAGGAAATCTCAGAAATGTTTAAAGAAAAATGAAATGTTGCTATTGCTGAGAGAGAGATACAATTAAATTTACAGGGAAGGTTTAGAAATACTTACAGCCAATTAGCATGACACAGATGGAAAAAATCTTCTCAGAGTTGGTATTGGGTGAGACATTGCCAAAGCCCACACTGGTAAGGCTACTGAATGTGAAGTAGAGGGCAGTCACATATTTATCTTTGATGGAAGGGCCAGACGAGAGGTCACTGTTATTGTAGGGTTTGCCAATCTGGTCACCGAGGTTGTCCAGCCATCCAATCTTATGCTTCATATATGGCCGTTCCACATTGCCAATGGCATACCAAATACAGGCTAACCAATGGGCAATGAGAGCAAATGTACACATGAGCAGAAAGAGTACAGCAGCCCCATATTCTGAATAGCGGTCCAACTTGCGGGCTACTCTCACTAAGCGTAAGAGTCGTGCAGTCTTTAGAAGCCCTATCAGAGTTGTTGTCTAGAGAGAGGAAAAAGAAAGAAAGTGTGCAGAAAGCAAAGAACAAACAATGAATTAGTGGCAGGACTTCTGGGTCTTATTTCCATCTTTAATAGGCACATGCTGAATCAACCTAAAATATGCATGAAAATATCATACTTGCCTTTCAAATGCATTTTTTAAGAAAGAGGGAAAAAGCCTAAAGAGGAAATATTTTCTAGTTAGATACTCTCAACATAATGTCACAAAATACAGTGCATAATCTCTCTATGAATAATTTACGTTTTTGCATTTTATGACACCTTTGTGATTTTATGAAATGTAACTATTATTCTCTAATAGCAATTCCTTAAGGTCAGACTTTTCTAAGATTTTTAACTCCAGAAAAATATCTGCCCCCAAATAATCTCTAAATTTCTTTCTAGATTTATTTAAAACGGGTGTCAAACTCACGGCCTGTGGACCGGATGTGTCATGTGCTGGTCCCGCCCCGCCTGGTTTAGCAAAGAAGGAAAAAGTTGCAATAAGTCACATGACACCGCCATGATGATGCAACTTTGACAGCCCTGATTTAAAATATCCAGAAATCCCAACAATGCCTACAAACCTTGTTCATCTTATCCAGAGTCATCTAGGTATTGATGCATTATCAGTTCTGTATTTGGCATTATAGCAATAACTGGTGTTTGAGAAGCTCAGAGCATCTCACAGAGCCTGATTAGCACCACTTAGAAAAAATACATGATTAACACATCTGTGGTACAAGCTGAAATTTAAAGAAGTGTTGATAGTATAAGATTCTATAAGCAAAATGATTCCTGGCATATCCTCCTCTGAAAGTTTTCTTCAACCTTTTAAAAATCTATGACATATTTGGTATGTTCACCTGACAATTGACATATATCACATGCTGTCAAATATATCCTCAGTATGTAAGATAATGTATATCTCACCTCATCAGATCCAGAGCGGAAGATGAGTAAATCAAAGGGGATGGCAGCAACCATGTCAATGAGAAACCAGCCTTTGAAATAATGGATAGCAATCTTTCCTGGGTGGCTGACTACTTCATCATTCATGTTGACATAAGTAGTGCGGAAGTTAATGACAATGTCAATTATAAACATGATGTCCACAATGAGGTCAATTATATAGAGGGGGTCACATGTATAGCTGCAGTCTGTCTGCTTCTCCTCCTGGTCTTCATTGAGCAAGAAAGCAGCTGAGTAGGGAGTGAAGACAGCTGTGTAGATGACCAGCAGTAGGATAAGCCAGTCCCATACTGCTTTGAAGGGGCTATAGTGCAGAATGGTCCATCGGTGGATGCGTGGAGCCTGCAACTTGTACTCTGGGAGGACATCTGCTCCCAGTGATAGAACCTATCAGAGAAAAAAAAACAACATGCAGTTTCAGAACTACTGTATCCAGGACTACATGTATATATGACATTGAAATAAAACAGCTATAATAGTCAATTCAAAAATGATATATTTGCATAAAGATATAATTTATATGCTTTGTTTCAGATTAAGGAAGAATAGAAAATAATAGAAAAATATCTGCATGTCATTTTAATAGTAAGAAAGAACCTGAGATTCATAAAAAGATTATTTATTGATTTGGAGATTGTATTGCAGTATTATTTCATTCTTAAAATATGTTTCTGTGGGGCAGAACATTAATTTAAAAATATGAAATGAAATAATAATTATTTATTTCTGGAAATAAATGTTCTGGAACTCCAGAACATCTTAATCAGACTGCCACATGAACAAACAGAAGAAAAGACATTGGGTGGAGTCCATAGGAAATCAATATTGCCAGTAATATGGAACAAATCTCTAAAGGCTCTATAAGGTAAGCTAACAGGAAGTGTGTCTGTGGAGATTCTCGGCCATCAGGATTAAAGTCTCAAAGCTGCTTTTTCAAAAAGCGACTGGACTGGTTTTTTTTCTTTTTGAGGAACAACAAAACATTCTGCTTCTTATCCAAGAAGCTTCATTAGTTGTGATGGGGGAGGGGGGATGGAAGGTTAGGTACTGACAGTTGAGACTGGATGTAAGGATAGGTTTACATTTCACCACCTTCAGGATCACAAAATGAGAGTGATCAGAACCCTACACCACCAGCAGTACTGAAAGTTTGCCTATCAGTAAAAAAGGAAAATAACAAGAATTAAACCACATCAAGGAATTACTCAGAACTTGTGGTTATCCTAACTATGCCTTCATCAAATCCAGAAAAAGATCCAGCAGGAGCTCCTCCATTATGGACAAAGAATAGAACAACAAACTTAGCAACATTGTCATTCCATACATTGCAAGAATATTTTAAAAGCTCAGGAGAATTTTAACCAATACAACATACATGTACATTTTAAACCCAAGAATATGCTAGAATCTTGTTTACCCAAAGAATAAAACACCCAGACATAAATGGAGTGTGATGTGATATATGAAATGCAATACAGTGAGACATGTGCTGATCTGTACATTGGTGAAACAACAACCACTTAACAAGTGCATGACATAACAGAGGAGAGCAACCAACCCAGTTGGATAAGATTCAGTGACTCAGCTGCATTTGAAAGAGGAAAGTCACTCTTTTGAAGACAGCAAAATCCACATTTTGGATAAAGAGGATAAAAACTGCTGTGTGAGATACTAAGATGGTAGTACCAATGAATGTACCAATGTACATTCTCTAGAATCTGCTTGTAATTGAGACAAATATATCTTCAGAAAATCTTATTAACATTTAGTGAAATGATAAAAAGGGGGATATATTAGAGAATTTTTTGCAATGGTTATGTTTAGTTTATCACTTCATTTACCACCCCTCTTAACTTTGTAGGGTGAACATTCTTTGATCTTCTTGCTTACTCTCTTTTGATGGAGAGAAAGCCGCCCGTTTTCCTGATAAAGAGGAAATATACCAAAATTCCAAACTAATAAATTTTGCAAATTGCCGTCATTTTTCTCAGTTCATCATTATCACCAAATCTGAAGCCTTTCCAAATATTTTATATCAACTCTCATTATTCCCAATCAGCCCAGTCATTGTTAATTTAACATAAGATATATTAGGAAATATGTGGAAAATAGAGGAAAGATATGTAAAATATTCAAGAAGATAAGAATAGTCCACTTCTGTGTTCCATTTGATGCTAATAGAATGCACAATTATATCTCTTGCTCAGGAAGGCAAAAGCAACTCTGGAAGTGAAGTCTTACTTCTTTTTGACAAGGTTGGGGTGAGCAAAGAGATTTATCAAATTGGAGATAATATGAAAAGTTCATTCATTCATTCATTCATTCATTCATTCATTCATTCATTCATTCATGTGCAGAATGTTTGATATATACACACCCTCATACAAAATATAATGAATACTTACCATGTTTTAAACTATGAGCAGTTTTCAGAAAGATTAATTTTGTAAGTGGCAAACAGCCAATACTCACCAACTGTATTCAGGAAATCTACTTATTCTTAATGGATATATAGATCGGGGTCCTCAAACTTTTTAAATAGGGAGGCAATTCATGGTCCCTCAGACTGTTGGGGGGGCTGGACTGGCTGGGTGTGTATGGCTAGGTGGTCATGTGACTGGGTGGACGTGGCCAATTTAGTAGTCCATTAAACAATACACACAAATTAAACGTTACTTTGTTTTGCTCCTGGGGGTGTTTTATTTGCTTTTGCTTGCATGTTGCTCTTTTAATTGATTTTTCTTTTTGCTAGATCAGTTTTTAAATTGTTTAGGTCTACTTCAGAAAACTCAGTTTTGCAGCAATTTTTCTCAGCCCCGAGGAGCTTACAATCAACAAGTCTTTCTCTCTTTCTCTCTCTCACCCCCCCCCGCTTTGAATGTGTGTGTCTCTTGACCCACTCCCTTCCTCTTTCTCTCCCTCTCTCTCTGTCCCCNGGGGGGGGGGGGGGGGGAACCATGGAACTGGTGCTGGGTGGTGGAAATCTGACATCCAGGAGAATGGCACACATCAAAGACCACCTGGCTGATGGGGAGGCGGAGAATCCTGTGGTCTACCCAAAAGTAGCACATCTCTTGTCGCTTGAAACTTGAAGACTCCTCTGGCTGGCAGGTGGCTGAGCAGGAGGCCTTCCTCCTCCAATCCAGTCCTCCTGCAGCACTTTGCTGGCCATGCAAAGGCCCCCAGAGGCCACCACAGGTCCTGTTTTTGGCCTCCCCTACCTCCAGAAGCACTCTGCTGGCCAAAAATGGGGAGGGGGTGGAAGCCTCCTGGGGCATCTGCATGGCCCATTTTTGGCCTCACCCAACTCCAGAAACACTCTGCTAGCAAAAAAGTTGGCCTTACTTTCTAGTGAAGGTAAGTCTTGCGTTCAGCCAAAGGATAGGGGCCAGTAGATGGGCAGAGCAATGTGGGCAGGGCAGCCTCATGATCCTGTACAAGCTGAATTAATGGCTTCAGCGGGCTGTATCCAACCCATGGACTGTAGTTTGAGGACCCCTGATATAGATGCAAAACACACCCACAAGAATTGGCAGAGATAAGATATCAGGACATATCAGGAGAAAGGCTTTGCTTCTGTTAGAGATGAGAGGACAACTGCCGTTCCAGAATCTAGTGATGAAACTAATGTTTGCATCTCATTTCCATTAAAAAAGAAGAATCTCTGAGGATTTACTCTAAATGGAAAAAACATGCATAATATCTCATAATATCCCAGCTGGGTAATTTTGAAATCAGATATCCCAGTTCTGTATATATCAAAATGAACAGGATTATCCTATTTCCAGTGAAAATCACTGTGCTTAGAGTGAAGGAATCTCTTCATTTCCTTCTCCTTTATTGTTGCATAGATGGACCAGTGATTGATAATCTCTAGCCTTTTTGCAACTGTTGCAAGTAAATTGCTTGCAAAGAAGTTTTATGTTTTTCATTGCTTTTGTAAGACACAGGAGAAGAATACAGTTCACCTCAGGGGCACAGCAAATACTATAAAGGTTGGTCTACATTACTTTTCTGGATTTGTTTTTGTACAAATAGACTGAAAAACTCCATATCTGCTCAGTGCATCTTGAGGTCTCAACAAAACCCCTCTAATTCCATACTAAATTGCCAAGTTCAATTGTGATAGTGAACAGGAAATCATGAAAGTTTATTCAAAACTAAACAGCTTAAAAACCTTCCCGAGGGTATTTGACTATTTAAAATAAAGCATGTTTTAAGCATCTTCAGTGTAAAAACAGGTCTAACCTGAAATACCATATGTTTCTAAAATTCTCTATCCCAATATACTGCATTTGGAACAATAATAAAAGGGAATGCAAACTCCCTACATTTGATACTGCCTCTTTTATCCCCTCTCTTTTTTTCTCTTTCTTCCCCCACCCCCTTTATTTTTAAGTGTAGGATGAGTGAATTTGTGAAATATCTTTATTTTTCCCATTTATTTTTATTAGTTGATTTATAACATCTCTTGCCTCAAAGCACATTGAAAATGCCTACACTCTGAAATAAAGGGTGAAGGGAATACAGATCTTTATGATCACATGCTTTTTTAAACTTTTTTTTTATAATTACAAAAGTATTTGCTGATAAAAGTCTTCTGTGAATTTATCTAATCTAAATAATATGATTCAGCAAATGTTTTGAGATAGCAGTTTGAAAAAAAATGGCACTATAATGGTATTTAGTAGGTTTGTCAGTGACAATACTGTCATCTGCTTTGTACTTTGCAGAAGGGTGAGGGTATTAATGTATGAATACAGAAGAATGATCTGCTTGCAGGCTATTCATCCAGAAGAAAAGAAAGTGATCTACCCTTGGTAGATTCTATCTGGCCAGTACTCAGGGTAGTTCAAGGCAAAAGGGCGATGTAGCAATGTTACTGAGACAGTTATAATGCTTTTAAACCACAACTGGCATAACAAATACTACAAAAAGTGACAACTATTAGTCTCTGGTTGAGTGAGAAAGTAGTAGTATTAAAACAATGGCTACAAAACAAGTGGCTGACTATCTAGGTCTTGTAGGAGGAATCCGTTTTTGTTTTTTTTTATGGATGTGCAAGTACTACCACAGGAGCATACTAGCTATAGAAAGATGATTCTGTGTAGAAAGATATGGGAGGCAGATGTTAGACAGAAATGCTCCTGTTAACTTTTGTAATGGTTTCCCCTTACATTTATTTTGTACTTCCTCAGAAATGGCATCATGGCATATTGTGATACTGAAATCAACACCTAAGCAGAAGAAGATTGATGATGATGAAATGCCATTAAACCTATATTAACCTGCAGTGATCACATCAATATATTTTCTCCATGATTATCTTTCCCCATCCCAGTCCTTTCCCCATCCTAGTCCTTTGGGGCTGCTAAATGTATCCATCATCTTGCTACTGATTGTCCTTTTTGCCTCTAAATCCTTGCATAATATCACAATGAATTCAGAGTTAGAGGAAAGAACCAATGACAAGTAGCCAGTGCCACAGCCAGCTCAGAAGTGCTGACAGATGACAAGTAGCCAGATCCAGCACCATCAGATTGATTGCCTGTGAGCAGGAAAAGGGTGTAGGGCAAAATAGCAAACAGCAGATATGTCTACTGTTGCTCACTGAAAATGGAATTGCCACTCAATCTCAACACAAAAGGTCAAGAAACTGCAGAGAGTAGAGCAAAGGTGATTGCTCACATAGTGGGAATCTTTTCCCCCAAATGGATTATCCTGGGACTGTTTCTAGTGAAATGTAGTAGCAAGTCCATATTGATGACTTATGCCCATTAAATGCTATTAGAATTTACATTATAGAGAATATAATTTATATTATAGAGAATATTATAATATTTATATTAGAAATATAGAGATATAGAGGATAGGAATATTAGTTGTAATTTTGAAGAATCCTTCAGACCTCTTTCCTCAGTTTTAATCACAGATATAACATTCACCTTAGATCCAAAGCCCAATATAGGCTAGATCAGAATTGGTCTGTCTTTTGTGAAGCAGTACATCCAATATTTGTTATTACAGTGAAATAATTTATACACTTTTTATTATGAATTTACCAGAAACCAAAGGCAGAGATTCAACCTAGCTGAAGAAAATTCTTTTTTACATAATACATCATTAACATGGGTGCCTTGCGTAACAATTGCTACTACTTAGTAAGTCAAGGACTAACTTCAATATAAGATAGAAGAGTTCAATTGTAATAGCCAAGATGTGACATAGGTGATTGTGCAACAAAGGACAAATTGTTTTATGAACAAGCTCCATGTTAAGTTGAAGCAAAAGAAAACCAACAATACAGCATTGGTCATAAACCTATAATTTAGATTACCCTTTCTGCAGCAATGGAAGATTATAGAAATTCTCACATAGAGGAATCAATTGTAAAAACATAATAACTAGTAAAAATGGCAAAACTGATCCTGTTTGGTCAAGAAGAAAACAATGTGCTTTTCTGAAAACATTTATGGACTTATTACTAAAAGAAAAAAAGTGAAACAATGATTTATGGATTTAATTATTGAAAAAGATGAGGATTACAAAAGGGACTGAATAGATCTCTGGAATAGTTAAGAGAGAGGGGAAATGGTAGGTTTGAATTTGTTGAAAAGACAATTGGAAATAATTTAATTCTTTTAGTTATCCCTCTTTTTTGTTTTTCACATTTTTTTCTTTGCGCTTTGTCTATCTATCTATCTATCTATCTATCTATCTATCTATCTATCTATCTATCTATCCACACACACACACACAAACACACACACACATACACACACTGTCATGCTCCTGGGGGAGACTGAGGGAGAGGAGGAACAGCTGACGGGGAGTGGAAGTATGGCTCTGGAGGTTGTGAAGGAGGCTGGGGAAGGGCAGAGGCCAGCTGGGCAGTCAGAGGATGACCCAGAGCCATCCCTTCTCCTTCCTAGGGCATGCAGGGAGGAGAGGATAAGGGAAAGACATGGTCCATGAGAGAGGAGAAGGAGAGAGGAGAAGGCTTTGATCCTCTTCATGGGCTGCAGCTGTGACAACTGGATAAGAGGACAGATATGTGTATGAGCCAGTGCTAGAAGCAAAATGTGGAAATAGCTCTAGTTTATTGTTCCTCTCTGAGTTTGGCATCCTTCCCAGTGTGTGTTCTGATATCTGTGGACATCTTCAAGCCCTTATCTTGCCTGGACTGTGTTATTTTTTACTCTTTATAATTTAAACGGCATTTCCTCCTTCTTGTAGCTGCTTATGTGGGAGTTTTTTTGTCTCCAGTCAAGGATATTTGGAGCTTGAAAGCAAAGTGAAAGGGGCTTCACCTGTTTTTTGTGACTGTGTTTATTTTGTATCCCACCCTGGGTCATCACACATACATAACGCCTAACTACATTATCATCCTCAAGAACTGTGCTAAATCATATCCGTAACAAAAATCTGATCTGGGATGGGAGTGAGATAATAACAATGTCATGAATACAAAAGGGGAAAATGCTTGTATTGTATACTTGTTTTGTATACTTGTATTGTATCTAAAGCAATTTAAAATGTACTGCTGTACATCTATGTTTGGATTATTTATGTGTGTATTTTCTTTTAGATGAATTTGCCTTCCTCCACCCTATTAGTGATTCATCTTCATGCTACCTCTCAGAAGCCACATACCTGAGTGACTTTTTCAGTTACATTCTGGGTGCGTTCTGTTACTTTGTGCGGGGCGATTATCTCAATCTCTGTGGTAGAGCCTGAGCGATGCTTCTCGAGGTTGAATTCCACAAAGTTGAGGGTGAACTGTGGAATTTGGCTGATTGTCCTATATTTCATGAGGTTTGCATCTGATGTGGAATTCTGGTTGAGTTTGGCTGGGGAACTTTCTGGGGGAAAACAAAATATTTTTCTAGTTAGGTTTTTAGAAAATGAGTCTAAATGTAACTATACAGATCAACTGAACATTGTTGGGGGGTTTTTAAACCGAAAAATGGATAGGACAGTTGATTTAAAGGCTATAAAATCAAAGTTTTAAACAGATAGATTGGTGGGATTTCCTTTCATTTAGTAAAAGCCTTGCATGATAAAGAAGTATCTCTTCATTCTGAGGAATTTTTATGCTTTGAAATATGATTAAAAAGCTCTTACAATAAACAATATTGTGCTTACATGTTATTTATATCTCCATATGTAACCATTTTATTTGATTAATTTGAAGATATGCATGTAATATCAAAGGGCAAATGAACTCCTCAAGGTTTCTAAAATAATTGCCCACATGATCATTGATATTAATTTTAAAAATTAATGAAAACAGTAATAGCAAGTTCTAAAAGCATTAAGTTATAGATACTAAAACCCAATACATATATACAATTCAAAATTATCTTATAAAATAGTAAGAAACGAAATACTTTATTTGCATTTTTTCTAAAATAATTATATTCAAAGTATTTAAAAAGACAGCACTGTAATCAATCAGTCAATCAAAATTCCAATGAATTCTGAATGAAAAACAATTATGAAAGTAATGGGAAAACATTCTACAGGTAGTGCTTAACTTACAGCCATAACAATGCCTACCTATTACGGTTCCAAGTTGTGATGATTGTTAAACAAGGTGCCATGTGAGGTTGTTAAGTGGCCATGCAAGTTGTTAACTGAAACATGAGGTGCTTCAGAGGTGGAGGAGACCTTGAGAGGCCCAACTCACATGGTAGCACCTCCCCAGCTCACACATGATTTGCTCTCAGTCTCCCAAATTTTCCCTTCTGCCTGAAGCAACCTGTGATCTGCTTTCCACTCCTCAGTGTGCCTGCAGGCCTTGGGCATGCTTCCCTCCCCATGGTGACTCCATTCTGGAAGCAGGCACCAATTTGGGAACAGCTACAATGAATTGGGGCCACTCAGAAATGGTATTTGGTTCTTGGATAGAGCCAGATGGCCTGCAGGGAGACCGAGGAGTGGAGAGGAATTGAGCTGTGTGATCTCCACTGTATAAGAAAGCTGAGAGTGCCGCTGCTGCTTCCAGAAGGAGAACTAAAATAAAAGGTAAGTGATAGACTGGTGAGAGGGATTAGGGAAGAGGATGTGGGACCCAGCAAAGTAGAAAGCGGGCACAAGTCCTGCAGGGGTCTAGCAGGATGGGATGGGTGTGAGATAGGTGAGGAGCGGTGCTTGCAATCAGTCATAAGGATGGGCAGATCTGTGTTCATATGACTGCAGGAGCACTGAAGCGGTCTTAAGTGGGAAATAGGGTTTCAAGTAGATTTTTGAGGATCCATCAAGTTAATTAAATCACTAAACATAAGTAGTTGAAGTTTACTTGTACTAGTGACACTTCCCTATTTTATTAGAAAATGCACACATAGTTAACTAATAATTTTCTGATGAAACAACTATTTCTGAAGAAACAGTGCCATATTAATATCTCAGCAATACAGTTAGTGTTTCATATATTGATTGGATTCTCAGTGATGGTGCATTTTGGGATAAAGGCCTCTCTATATAAATTGTTTGGATAATTTAATCATATATTTTTATATGTTTTGTTTCTCTTTCCCTGGCTGTGACAAATGAAGCAAATAATTGTATCTGTAATCTAGATATACATTTATTATATTTTATATTTTTATTGCTTGTATTTTTTATCAAAATATGATGTGAATGTGCTGTGCAATAAATAATAAATCCCTTTTCAAGAAAACTGAAAAACAGTATGATAGATAGAACAAGCTCTGAAGGTTGCATTACTCACAATATCCCTATTTGTTTATTTATTCAACATTTTTCATTCATAATCCACCGAGAAATGTTCATTGCAAATATTATCTCAGTTGGCCTTAAAAATCACTTAGCTTAATTGTTATAATGGGAAAATGAGATCTGCAGTTAGTACTATAGCTTTGAAATATTTATCATTTTAATATCTGAACATTTTTGCCAAACTACTAAAATAATTCTAAAATTCTTTTTTTCTTCTGAATCCTGTTGAAGTACCTCTTTAATTTTATCATCCTACTAGGCTTTACAGGATAAATAGCATTTTCTCCTAAATGAAGAAACTGTTCAATTATTGCCCAGGCTTTCCACAGACAAATGGGTATTTTAAATACTGTATTACTCTTGTTGTGGGCTTGTTATGATGCATTTCAGCTCTCTCTGGTCAGCTCAGAAAGCAAATAACAAATAATGACCTGATTCTGTGTTCTATTATTCTTTCAGTGTCCTAGAGATTTTAGCATTGTGTTCCAGATTTTTTGCCTCATTTCCCTGGCTGGATCAATTGTTATTTGCTTTGTTCCTTTCACCCTGTATTAATTATCCATTATTTATTACCTTTTTGTTTCTTCTATTTACAGGAAAAACTCCCCATCTCTCCAGATGCACTTTTTGAACTATCCCATAACTCTCTTTCCCACTACTGTATGTTACAAAACATTCCATTTATGAATGTATAAGGCAAGATGGACAGTTTGTTCTAGGAATCTAATATGCCTAAAACCATTTGAAGATACTTAAAATAAACTTCTGAATTACTAAAATATGTAATTTAGGAGGAAGAAGGTATTGCTATTCTTGTAGTTTTCTGTAGTTTCTGTTCCCACTGATTTAAAGGAACCAGAATGCTAAGGTAGATGACTATTCAT
The DNA here is from genome assembly GCA_004320025.1 of Laticauda laticaudata. Lineage (NCBI taxonomy): Eukaryota > Metazoa > Chordata > Lepidosauria > Squamata > Elapidae > Laticauda > Laticauda laticaudata. The sequence continues at coordinate 19,278 of BHFT01047152.1, read as the reverse complement.
ACTTCATTTAATAGCCATGTTTGCTGCATGCTGGCTGAAAGAAATGACAGTGTCATCTACAGAAACAAGAGTTAAGTACCCAATCCATTTTGGCAGTGGTGAGAACAGTCCAAAAGCATTCTAATGGTTATTTTTAAAAAAGACCTATTTGTCTAATATGGTTTCAAAATCACTAGCTTTGTTGTGACTTTCAGTTCATGGGATTGCTTGATCATCTTTTGCCAGCCTGTATACAGAGAAGAGATAACAATTAGGAACAGACCCACGGGACATTGTTATACATGCTTTCTCTCAATCTGCTCCAGATTCCGCTCCTTTCCCTTAATTTTTTCTCAGCCCCAAATTCTGTATTTTCCAATTTCTTCAAAAGGGAGACTGGTGGACACTATCTCCAGGGCGGAACTGGTCCAAGCCCCTAGCAGGAAATGACCTTTGCAATCCTAGGGAAATCAATTGTTATGCTCAGACTGAATGGTATGCTGCAGTGCAAATTCTGCCCAACACTGCATTAGTCTCCGTCAATGGTTGGGGATTACATTTGCTTCACAATACTCCATTTTGTGGTATATTCAAAACATACTTAGTGATTTTTGCAATTGTTCTGTAGGTTAGGTAGAGAGCTAAATGAAAGGGGAGATTTAAATTAATTATGATTAACATTTCATAATAATTACAAAGGAATAATTACAAAAGAATTTCAGCAATATATTCTAATTATTGTTCAATGCCTTTTACTACTGAATTTTCCCAACTATTTCCTAAAATGCCACAATAATGTCAAAATGATACATAGATATAGTAATGTATTAAGATGTCATGATGAATTTATTATGCATTTTCATAACTCTTAGAAATATTAGAGATATGGACTGTTTTTTGATTATGTATTCTTGGGAGCACAACATCAAAATATACAACCACATTCAATTGGAGTGCAATTCTCCAGAAAAAGATGTGCCCAGGTGCAATATTTGATCAAATCTAGGTCATAAAATCTAACATCTTGACAGAAAAGGAATATTTACCTCATCAAATCTATTATCTAAAGTAACATTGCAATTGCAAGTTATTTGTCATGGCTTTGTAAAATGAAATTCACCTTGCAAAATCTAAAACCTATGGTGTGCAAGATGATATCCAGAATATTTTCAGTGAAGACTGTCTTCAGAACAGCATCCTCACTTGTTGGTGAGTTAAAATGAAACTTCATATTTCCCTTGCTTCTGTTATAATTTCAATTGCTTTCTCTTCTAATGCATCATTAGTTTTAAAATTAATTAACTTGTACTTGCAGCATGGATAAGATAGGCAAAATGCCACATGAGCTTTATGGATTACACCTGCAGCTTGTCATAGATTGCAAGGATTATGATTTTAGCTATCATTCTGTCCTGGAATCACACAAAAATTCTATAATCCTCATAAATCCATCACCGACTCCTATTTCTAACCTGCAGTATGATTTCCATTTGCACATTTATTACATACATTCTTCATTGTCAGGTGAATCTTTGAAGAATTTCACTGCACATCATCATCTATGTTCTTGCTTTGCACAAACTCCTCAGACAGTCCCTCATGGGAGGAAAACTGAAGAACTGTGTTCAGGATTCCTTTGTTCTTTTATTTTCTTCTCTCCCTCTTTTCCCCTGGTATCATTTCTTCATTAAATAATTAATTTAATTAATTAATTTTTATTAAATAACATGACCATGGCCAAGATGCGAGTTTATTCTATGGAGAAAACAGCTGCTGTTTGTCAGTTTGCAATGGAATGTGAAAAAGATCTTGAGATCTTGAGGGCAGAGAGTTGCTATCTAAGGAGTGATCAGATAAGAGAGAGTGTAGCCTACAGGTTCATAATGGGTGAAGGAAGAGGCTCAGAAAGACCATCCCTAACGTTTCAGTCTGTAAAAGAAGTAGCAGGAGATCTGTGATTTCAAAGTCTCTTGATTATATATAAATCTCCTATTTTGTCCATTTTCCTCTAATTAAAAGCACTATAGTGTTATTGATACTACTAATTGTGTGTGATTGCTACTGCTCTGTCATATTAGACTGTACCAGCCATAACACTGCTACTTATGATAATAATCAATGTAAACAAGAACTCTATAACTGTGCTGAGATAACTTGGAGTGTGGGGATTAGTCTGCAGTAATCATCTCTTACACTCAGCAATTAGAACACAACTGGTGATGGCATGTCCTTGTGACATATGCCCTACAGGAGCAGGCACTGTATCTTCAGTAATCCTGCAAAAGAGGGCATCTCAGCAGATTACCATGAATTACAAGAGATGCTTAACTGCCATTCTCTCTTCTACTAAATACTATATGGAAAATGCTAAATACTAAATGGAAAGTCCTGTCCTCTTTTCCTACTGAGAAAGATCACAGTGTCCTCAGTAGATTTTTCCTATTCCAATACTTAGAAGTGACACTTCATTTAAGCAGTGGCAAATGGATGTTTCTTAGTTTATATGGCAAGGAAAAAACACCAAGAATTAGACATTAATTATTCCAAGATGCTGAGAAAAAATTGGGAATTTGGGTTGACCAGATTTGAAATTGTACTTTGATGCTTGCTATTTAGTCCGGCTTAAACACTGGGTGACTTTCCAGCATAAGAGGTTAGTTGATTTGGAGGGCCATGAAATTAATATTTGCTTGGCATGCAAATAATACGCCAAGCAAAATAAATGTTGATTTCAATAATCACTTGTTAGGCATGTCATCCTAAGGGTTTGGAATAGATATAAAATAAGGTTCTCTGCAAAAGATACTTCTCTGGGAGTCACTCTAAGAAGCCTTTTTTTAAAAAAAAATATTCTATACAAAATTATATTCTAATATTTCCCCTATCTAATTTTATTTCTGCCTCTTTCAGCTTATAATCAAGTTGCTTTAATATTTAAAGGACAATTCTTTCTATTCATCATTTTTTATTCTCTTTAGTGCTTCAATTCTTATCCATTTTTTATTTCACCTCCCCCACTCCTCATCTTTATCTCTATCTTCATCTCTATGTTTCTTTTTCAATCTAAATATTTCTCCCAGTAGAATCTTACTCTGCCAATTCTCCCAGATGTCTGCCCATGTCCCAATCTCCTTATGAAAGGTATCTTCCTGTCTCTCTAATTGTAGATTTCTCTGTTTTATTTTCTTCAGTCTTTCTTCCTTTATCAGATGGTTTGTCAGCTATTTTTTGCTCCAGCCCTTGATTTATTTGTTGATGTGGCCAATTCATCTGTTCTTTCTCCTCCTTTTGCTTGAGTCTTTGTTGAACTTTTGCTGATTTTTCTGATCCATATTTTTCCCTGTTCATATTCAATTTTCTGGTTTAAGTAGTCCATTTCATCTAATCTTTCTGTTGCTTCCCCAGTTCATGGGCAATTTGATCTTTATTTTATTGTTCTTTGCAAAATGTTTTCTATTTTCTCATCTATACCATCAATTGAATCCTTAATAATTTGGAACAACAAAGTAACCTCATTAAAAATGTCCACAGCTGTTCCTTCAACTCCAGTCCTAATAGTGATAGAAGTGGAATAAACAATAAAGTCTCAATCTCAAAAGGAGTCCAAAATTATAGTAGTATAGTTTATTCTCCAATCATTAGTAGATGGTGCTCTCCTCTAAAGTTTCCATGCTGCCTTTTTTCCAGCAGGTATTAATTTCAATCAAAAACCACTTCTTTCTAAACAAAGTCAATTATTTCGATGAGCCAGTTCTAGCATTTACTCAATGCTCTGCTAGTCCAAGATATTTTCCAAATTCTTTAAGTCTGTTCTGTGGTTTTAGTCTTTTATTTTGACTTCCCAGAGCCTCTTTTATACAATGCCTTTCTTTTCTCCACCTCTAGTAAATATAGGGCAATAAACAGTTAAAAGTCATGGCTGCTAGCTATCAAATATTCCTTTCCTCCTCTGTAAAGTTTGAGGAGTCTAGGAGTCACCTTTCCTTTCATCAGTAAATGATGCTCCATTTTCATTCCCAGAAGGTTGCAGGAGGCAGTCCCAACTGAAAATGGAGCTTGCAAGGGCTGTGCATGGCCCCCTACCGAGCTCCATTTTTTCTGGCAGAGGGTTGCAGTAGGCTGAAAACGGAGCTCAGGAGCCCATTTTCACTGGCAGAGCGCTCAGGCTGCCACAGGTGCCCCATCAACATAAGTGATGTCATGCTGGCCACACCTACCCTGGCCATACCCATCCTGGTCCTCTGAGGTCAAATACAATCCTGATGTAGCCCTCAGTGAAATCTTTGGCACCCCTGCTATAATGTAGTGCTTGAACAATATGAGGAAGAAGGGTTTAAATTTTACATTAAATTATAAATGTGATGACCTGGGGCATGGCACAAAGGCAACACAGTCAAATAAGCAAGTAGAGTCCCTTTAATATCTCCAACTTTGCCCCCAATGTCCAGGTTACCTTCGGCTGGAGAAAAAACTCTCCCAAGAACAGTCTTTAAGTGGAGGAAATTCTCTCCAAAAACGAAGTATAAGCTGACAACAAATATCTCACAATTTGCTTCCAACAACTTTGCTGTGTGTAGCTTCTCTTTTTAAACACTGTGTTCCCAACTGCAGCTAATGAAGGGAATCAGGATCCTTTCCTCCCTCATAAGCCATACAACTCATGTTGTTCCCTTCTCCGTTCCTCCCTGCATGCTTTAGGATGAAGAGGGGGTGGCCCTGAGTCATCCTCTGAATTCCCTCTTCCTTGGTCTACCTCTCCCCTGCTCTGCCCAGCTGGTCTGTGCCCTTCCCCAGTTTCTTTCACAGCCAACGGAGTCACACTCCCACTCCCTGTCAGCTGCTCAACCTCCCCATCGGAATCAGATTCCGACATGGGCATGACAATAACTTTAAAGACAATTTTTTATAAAATGATGTACCATTGAACATTTTGTGAGTTAATTTTCTCTTAGTTTGACTCTTCTGCTGAAAACTGTCTGAAACACAACTGATATTCACATAATATATGTAATTATATATGGCATTGATGTTGTTTTCCCTTCTTTAATTCTTTTTTTTTAACTGTTTCTTTAAGCGGGCACCTTCCTTGGGCCCTTTTGAGCATTCTACGAGCCAAAGTATTTTAACAGATTGCAGCATCTGGATGACTTTGCCTAATGAAAAAAGAAGTAGTAATTGCAAATTATTTACATATTCTTTAAAAAAAAAACACCAATATAGATCTACTAAGTCCTGGGCTCAGTTTTGTGGCAGAGACATTTGTAGACAGAAAGGTAGGAAGCCACTACTTAGATTCTGTTCTGTTCTCTTCTCTTCTNTTCTCTTCTCTTCTCTTCTCTTCTCTTCTCTTCTACTCTACTCTACTCTACTCTACTCTACTCTACTCTACTCTATTCTACTACTCTACTATATCCTTACTTGAGTGGTCTCTGAGGCCCCCGTCCTTTCCTCTTAATAAGGCTCAAGAGCATGAAAAACCTACTGTCTTCTCTGCCTGGGCAATGAGCTGACGCCTGCAAGGCACCATAGAAAGATGGGAAAATTGATTTATATCAGAATAGGACAACTCACCACAACTAAGTTGCCAAGGGATAACTTGCCACAGAATAATTCAACAATTTAAAATATTTTAAATCATTAAAAATATTTTAACTTTTGTCATTCATATTTCATTTTGTCCCTCATTTTGCATCCTTATTGCTACCATTTCTTCAATATTAGTGTAACTCTTGTCCCATGGCAAGTTGGTCCTGTGGCGGGTTTGCTGCAGCAAGTTGGTTGTAGCAAGTTGGGCACAACAAATTGTCCTAGATCCCATCTATATAGGCCTGTTAAGGATAATTCAGCAGCTGCTTTTTCTGCAGGCTTCTCTTTGTAGTCCTCTTAAAATATGATTATCAGATATCTGAACAGGTAAAGGAGGAAAAAAAAAATGAAAATGGGGGAAAAGGATGGGATGAAACATTGTTTAAAGGCTAGGTCACATTGCCCGACAGATGCAAAACGTATGTTAAAGGACACAGCGGACGGCCAAAAATCCGGGGGTAGCTCCTTCCATTCTTATCCACTCTCAAAAGGGGCAAAAATTTGCATGAACAGAACAGAAAAGAACGGACGGGGGGAGGACGTATCACGGATGTAAAACGGATGCTCAACGGAAGTCTAGCGGATGAAAGCGGATGGAAGCGGATGGCACGTCCACAGGGCTTCCAGGAGAGCATAGCAAAGCGGATGTGTAGCGGAAAGAGCGGATGAAGCGGATGCAGAGCGGATGCGTAGCAGATGACGTGGATGCGTAGCAGATGCAGAGCGGATGCAGAGTGGATGCGTAGCGTTAACTGCGCATGCGGGGAGGATGCATTGTGTCAGCCCCATGGATATAAAAGGAGGCAGCTCGCACGAGGCCAGCATTCATAATAGAGGCGAGCTCGCAACGAGAGGCAGCCATGTCAGCTCGATGGACCAGTACCTGGCTGCCGCGATGACACATCTTCAATCGACAGAGCGATGACCATTAGTGGGAATGATAGGAGGAGGATCGCGTCCGTGCTTGGCTTGCACTGCGCAGCCCTGAGATAGTCACGAGGGATAGAAATCACATCATCCCAACCTTTACGCCTGATGGAACCTGACTCTGCTTGCTGGAGGCCTACATGCGACGCGAGCGTGAGGTGCGATCTGCTTCTGCTCGCTGGTGGGTGCTCGCTCTCTGCTATGTGCTGGCTTATGGGTGCCAATTCCTAACGCCAGACGCTAGGGAACGTAGATGGACTATCGATTAGCCTGCTCTGTGCTAAAGCTCACTGCGTAGGCTCGTGGTTCAAGCACTGGGTGCTGCGCATTCATTCGACGCAGTGCTCTCGGTATCGTCTAGCTGACAGCGGTAGACGGTTACGCTTAGACCGTCGAGCAGCCCGAGCAGCAACGTCTGGTGAAGCTTCTGACGGGTCTGATTAGTCGTGAGAGCCCACAAGCACGAGCTATCGCTTCTTCCGCTCGGCGGTAGATCGAGCACAAAGTTCGACTGGTAGTCGCTCGTTGCGCTAGGAGGTAAGATATACTCACCACGCATGTGCACGAGGTCAATCGCCCGGCACACATCTATATGTATTGCGCATATCACAGGAACAGTTCCTATGCGCCGACAGACTGCACACCCTAATTGCCGGAGTGAGTTGAATGTGGAGGGATTCTTCTCACACAAGAGTATGATCGTAGTAAGTTTAGGTCAATAGGAGCGAGACTGCGAGAAGCAGCGAGCAGCAGGAGGACCAACCGCTCCCGGCCAAACTCGTCCCAGCTCCACTTGCCCACAGAAGCAGGCAGAGAGGCGCGATCTCGCGGGAGGGACAAGAGGCCACACTGTGCCTTGCTGGAGACTCAGGGTGACGAGGCCATATCAAGTACTTAGCGCATCTGATAGATCTCCTGCTCTCAGCTGGTTATCATCTTTGGATTCCATATCCGTCAAGGACTGCAAGCCACTCTCTTCAGCTAAGCTGACCCAGACTCATGGGGCATGCCGAGAGTCGACCAGCCAGTAACCAGGTGATAAGGAGAGGATCAGACACTAGCTGCGCATATGGACAGGCGTCAACCTACCTAGGCCGCAGCTTTGAAACCTGCTCCACCCACTCCACAGTCTGCACTCCTCCACCGCACCAGGGTGATGTTCACAGCCTGTGACCGACGATCACGATCTTTCATAACCAGCCACCCTCGACCTAACCATTAGGAATATGAGAGGCTGACCGCAGCAGCGATAGTTCCAGCAGAGTACACAGGGCAATTCCTTCCCATGTCCAGGCACAGTGGTTAGAAAAAAAAACTCTGCAATGCCACAGGTGCCACGTCGATGGCCACCACCGGATATCCGAGCCGATCGGCCAACAGACTGCCACATGATCCAATTGCCAAGCAGGTAGCCTGTACAGATGCCGATTGATGCCACCAATGGTCACCGTACTAGGAGCATGCTCCGACAGGACAACCCGCGTGCATGATGCCACCGATGCCCACAGGATGTTATTCCACTCACATAGCCAGCACATGCCTCATCTCACCAGCTGGCACACCACATGAGCAACCCGCAACTACACTGCCTGGTCCTCCAGCCACCAGCATGCCAAAGCACCGGTCTCAGAACATTTTCACATCTGAGTCCATGTGCCTGGTCACATCGCGCCGCAGGTATCGCTGGAAGTGACATGGGCCATCTCACCTGCACTGGGAGGCAGCAGAGTCAGCTTTCTGAGAGCTTCCTGACACATAGTCTGGAGGCTATGTCCTCTCCTGTTGTCGCTACGTCGTGGGCCCAGGCACCCCAATGGTGCCTCGGACCAGCACTCCGCCACCTGCCACCGTCTCACATCTCTTCTCAGCCGCACATTCCTACACACCCTTCGAGAGGAGCATGGCTGGCATTCGCCTCGAGAGTGGAGCTGAGAACATGGTGCCCGAGAGACTGAGGTTGTTACCCCTGTTGACCATGATCATTTGCTGGGACACACCGCTTTTCTTGTTCCTTTCTTGCGCTTTGTCTAAGATAAGATCTCGACACTCACTTAAGCTGGTTAAATGAAAGGTTATCTTTGCTTCACGCGAGCTTGCTTGTCTGTGGCATATCTCTTCTTGTCGGTCGAGTCATTTGATGTTCATTCTTAAATACAAGTCGGGTCTGGATGACGATACTGGTATACTCTAGATGAGATGTATATAGGCTACACTATGGCTGTACGGAGACGTGCGCATTCGATCGCGTAGACACATTAGCGTGTGGTACGTTGCGGCTTGGCGGGTGGGATGAGGTGACAGGTAGCACCTGCGTGAGGATCGAGAGTAAACTTAGCTGTGGGATAGGATAAAGCCGGTCGTCAAGTGCCAAGCATAGTGGGATATGTGCATGTCGTACCACCCTCCCAGGTGCCACCACCTATTGGCCGCTGTTATTAACTCAATAGACAATTTAATCATTGACTCGACAAAGTTTCAAACATAAACAAACTCTTTAATTATGATTGGACGCGGTCAGTTCATTGTTAGGGCCACCAAACATACATGCAGAATCCTCAGTCAGTGTGATGAGACAGGCTCGGAAAGAAGCATCCAGATTAAGCACTTGCTACCGATTCTCTGTGCTTTGCCACTCACCCACTCGCATCTCAGCAGGGGCAGTTTTGTGGCACATCAGTCGTTTCAGGTAGGTATGCGCGTGCTTCCCCTTCAATGTAAGCTCTGTTGGGGCCTGCTACATCCACACATTGTGGTCACTCATGGACCATCATCTTCCTTGCCTGGACCTCACCTGAGTCCATGTCCGCCATTACCGCTTTTGACCAGTCCAGCAAGCCTGTTCTGCAACACTGGGTCTAGCGGTGTGCACCATGAGATTTGTCAGGAGTGCCAGCAAGCTTCCACGATTGCTGCCTCAGCGACAGGGTCTCGTTGCTGGCGATGCTGCGATGTGGGTGAGAAGTACCCTGGAACCTGTTGGCAGCGATGCCTGGCATGGGCTGTATCTCTCAACACCCGTCTTGCCCTGGACGATCGCCTGTTTAATCGTTGTTAAGTGAAGATATCCTTCTTCACGGTATACTGAACTGATAGGGCTTCAATGAAGGTTAGGTTCTGAGCGAGACAGGCCTCATCACGCGACGCACAGATGAAGTAGGGCACATCTTGCATGTCATTGGATAGGGGGTCTGGATCTGGGAAGCCCATGATGAGGTTGCGTTCCAGCCATCCTTGAGGTGACTGGCGTTGTATACCTGGGCATCTGAAGCTGACCCATTGCCCTGAAGCATCAATGTACATGAACTTGTTGTCAGCATCGACCATGGCAAAGAGGATGATACTGAAGAATTCCTTGTAGTTGAAATAAGTGGACCCTGACTTGACTGGAGCTTGCACGGCCACGTGCTTCCCATCTATGGCTCCAACTGTATGGGGAAGTTCCACCTCTGAAAGCACTGTTCTGCAACTTTCCTCCAGCCTTCTTCAGTGGTGGGACACTGGAGGAGCTCTCCAGCTGTATTCTTTCGATGATGGCCTGCACCACTTCTCTGACCACAATGCTGATGGTGTTGTGTGGCACCCCTCCAGGCATACCGCATGTTTCTGTATGTGGTCCCAGAGGCCAGGTGGCACATAGTCGGTGCCACCTTCACGCCCAGGGTCCAGGTTGGGATGGAAGTTGGTGCTCTGCTTGGTCAACCTGGTCCAGATGCTCCACAACTTGGCTGGTGACATCCTCTATTCAATGGCTGGTGCATCATCTCATGAAGTTCTGGAATGTACGAGTGTCTTCGTTCCTCAGCTCCACCATTAGCTTGTCATACAGTCCAAACTCCTCTCTTCTCCCGATCTCATCGTCGGACCCAGACACTTCTTGCCCGCCTCCTTTCTCTCCCGTAGAAAAGGTGAAAGAGCCTGAAGAGGGCTTGGTTTGGTGTTGAATGATGGCAGCTACCAAAAGGAGTGTGCGTTGATCCATGGTGAAGGATCAGTGGATGATGTTGAAGAGCAAAGAGCAAGGCTGAAGAGTCGTGCACATCACACCAGGGCTGCTGGACTGAAAGGGAGATCCAAGGTGATTTCTCCCCCTTTTTATAGAGAAATATCGGTTTTCCACTAAGTGTCCTTCCACATACTCCAGACATCCTCCAGACATCATAAATATCGAGATACGTCCCCTATATGAATGTTTTTTCCGTTTAATGCTTTATATCCAAGCTGCATCCGCTTATTTCTTTCTACCGTCCGTGCTACTAACACTGTGTGTCCATTCCGCGTCCTGTTTTGCTTCCTCCTGTGTCCGTTTTCCGCTGGAGCGAATTTTCAAATTGCGCGGATCCTATGGATGCCTAGTGGATATAGCGGACGTGTATGCATGACAAGGGACATATAACGGATGTTCCCCGTATGCGTAGCAGATGTAGAATGGACGCGTTTTGATACTTCATCCGCCTCAAAAAGTTTTGTGCAGCTCAAAACTTTTTGAGCAGATGAAATCACAGTAGACGGATGCTGGACGGATAGAGAGTATGAAAAACGTATGCAGTGAGTAGAACACAGGTGCATCGCGTTTCCAACGGATGGCAAGCTTTTGTTGTGCCGGTTTTACATCCTCTTTGCATCCGTTGGTGCAGTGTGACATGGGCTTAACCTTCTTTACATCTGCAACAAAAGTAACAGTGAAAAACTGGGGGAAAAAGTACTTAGACCTGCATGTATGAAACTTCTTTTTCCAGCATCAAAAAGATTGGTTTTTCTATTGCATTACAGTTCCAACTGAGAGTGGTGGAAAACCAGATCATCCATCTTTTTCCTTTTAGCGGACCATTTTCATAAGTATGCCTAGTTATTAATTAAATCTTTTAAAGCTTTTGTTTTGCTTTGCTTCTTATTTCTAAAAGTTGACTAGCTGGTTGAATGCTGATTTATTTTAACGCCCTGCTATATTTTATTTATTTCTTTTTTGTTCTTTTCCTTTGACTTTTTTGAGTAGCTTTTTTTCCCATAAGGAAAACATGGCATGTCTTAAAATAGTGAAAATGTTTGGATTTAATTTACATCTATATTGGATTTTCACTATAGGGATTTACACATTTAATTTAAAAAAAAGTTGAGACTTTTTTTTTCAAAAATCTTTTTTATTCTGGGCTGAAATGAAAATGTCTAAAAATATTCTCTTTGCCTCTGTATTCTGAGGAATATCCTCACTGTCTCTGAATAATTTTATCTCCATTGCCAAGTCACACCAAAGCAAAAGTGCATCAGATTACAGACAAGGAAAAGTGCCTTGTAGTAAAAAGAAAGACCATTTGGTAATATGAAACCCAAGTTGGAAACCCAGGTTGGAAACTTTTCAAACAGTTTGACAAAATCATAATGAATTCAAAAAATGTACAAATGCAAGTAACTGGATTTAAATTAGATTCACAAAAGAAATTTGATTTGAAAATGATAGATGCAGACTGAAAGAGATACAAATGTTATAGACTTAGAACTGACTGAAGGGATTATGCATGCATTCCCAAAGTTCAAGTCCTGCACTTTTACAACAGCTGAAAACTCACTGAGATTGTTTTCTCTAAGATTGAAGAAAATTGGGGAATTTTTGAATTTATGAATTTATCATACTTGACTTGAAAAAAATTTCAGTTTTATTTTTTGGGGAAGATGGATTGATTTTTGAGACTCTTTTATTTAACCAGACAATAATTGGTAAGAGATGGTATTAAGAAACATTGTGGATATTTAATTCAGGACGAATCAGAGTTAGCTGTTGGGATGACTTGGGATAGATAACATTTGATAAATATGAATTGAATAATAATTTGTTAACAGAGGTTTTGATAGTTTACTTTTGAAATTCTAGACCTAGAAAATCTAGAACTACACCGCATTCAGATTGATCTAAATATAGTATATAAAATCATACATTGCAATGTCCTACCTGTCAATGAATACTTCAGCTTCAACCATAACAATACAAGAGCAAACAATAGATACAAACTCAAGGTTAATCGCACCAAACTTGATTGCAGGAAATATGACTTCAGCAACAGAGTGGTCATTGCCCGGAATACTCTGCCTGACACTGTGGTTTCTTCCCCAAACCCCAAAAACTTTAACCTTAGACTTTCTACTATTGACCTCACCCTTATAGGGGGCATGCAGGTGGCATGCATAAGCACACCAACGTGCCTACCATCCTTGTCCTATTGTTTTTCTTATTTTTCTTATATGTATCCATGTATTCATGACCATATTTTTACTTATACCTATTATCTTGCAAGCAATTGACAAGCTAAATAAAATAAAATAAATAAACAGTTCTACCTGTTAACTATTTGGCTATTACTATAGTAGATAGATGACCAGTTAATAATTTGTAAACATAATTAGAAGTTTTTTAAAAAATTGGAGGGCCTGTTTTGCAAGGGATGGGAAATTAATATTATTATAATATAGTTATCATTATTCAACTAGGAAGGGTAATGTGTGTATATTTGTTTGTATTTGTAATAAACTTTTTAATATTTTCCTTGTTCATTTTTTTGTTCGCTTCTGTAATTTTTTTTGGATTTTTTTTTAATTTTAATTTTTGAATAAAATAAAAATTATTTGTAAAAAAAAATCTTCTATCCACTGTAAAATTCCATTTTGCCAGATACTCTGGGTATCCGAGAAAAGCATACTCTTAAGGGTAAATATTGTATGTTTCTGTAAGATATATTTTCAAGATATATCTTAGTAGCAATATCATAATCAGGATTATTTCATATCTGAAGAAGAGAAGACATGTAAGAGGAGTCATGAGCTTTTTGTCCATACTTTGGACATCATTTCTTGGGTCTGTGCAGCTATTATATGTACCCAAGAAAAAAAGCAGTTTCTTAAGATAATGCTGCAGGAATAGAGTGTGTTCCTATAACCTCTCTGAAGCACATTCTCTAGTTCAGATCCAAATTACTGTACATACGTAGAAGTCACATAAAGCAAATTTAAAACTATATTCATGTTAAGTATAAACTATATTCATGTTAGCCTTATTTTCTTTTTCTTTCTCTTTATATAGGTCTGTCTCCTTTGTCTTCTTTTTTAAGGATTGTTATACTAGATGTCTCTACGTGGCTTCCTTCTTATTGTCTCTAATTATGGAATATGGAACAGCATTTCCTGACAAAACGTTCTTCCACAACTGTTGATATAATTACAGCTTTCTTAAAATAGAGCGGACTTCATAATAATAGAACCCTATCCCATGTTACGAACCACATGCCTTGCAAGTTCCAGAGAATATCTAAAATTTCCATTGACATACTGTACATTTCAGCTTCCCACTGGTCCCCAAGTCCCACATATGCTTGTTTAAGGATAAAGGGTACTGGCTCACCTGTATGCCATCCTTGGGAGAGACGCTGGTGTAGACTCTGTCGGGCACTTTTGGCAATGAGAGCTGCCAGATCCTCAAAGTTCAAAATAAACATGATGACAATTCCTTCTTCATTCTTTACAGGAACCACATCCACTAAACAATGAATGCGTGATGCTGCCATGACAAAAAAAAAAAANAGGAACCACATCCACTAAACAATGAATGCGTGATGCTGCCATGACAAAAAAAAAAAAGCTGCATTAAGTTATAAATTAACATAACCTATATTTCAGTCTTCACCATATCAGAACCATCTTGACTGAAATAAATTTAATTTAAAACATCTTGACTGTCATCAGTTTATTCTGCTAAGATTGGGTATAGTCTTAAAGTTAAAAATAGTATCCTCTACTCCTTCTCACTATTCAAGTGACTTCTAGGTTGCCCTTGAAACTAAAGTAATAATGTTCTCTAAATTTTTATAGCTGCATAATGAAAGAACTGACAAGTACAGCCATATTTGTTCTAAAGCCAAATCTCTTAGGAAGCTAGAATTCTATTTGTATACAGGACAGCCTTATGAGATGAGATAAAATTGCTTCATGATCCTGCGAATGTTGCTTTCCCTGAATAGTTCACCATTGCCTTCTAAATACATCATATTCAGATAACCAGTTCTGTCTTTTTTTCATCCATGTTAGTTTTCCAATTTACAAAAGCAATGAAATTCATAGGTCCATTCTGTTTTCACAATGTAAAAGAGGTACAAAATTATACATAAATACCTGAACATACATTGTTAATTTAATTTCTCACAAGTTATGAACATATTGATAAACATATTTTTTCATGAGATTCTGTTCATATGGGAATTCACAAAAATTTAATCCCTTAAATATATATAGACTTTATTGATATACTAGCTTGATACCCATGCTTTGCTATGAAACGACATGGTTGGGCTTAGTTTTTGGGGAGGAAAAAAAAGTGGGGGGAATTCTGCCTCTGCCTACCAGCATGCATCAGTATTCATCTGACAATCATCCTGTTAGTGTGTGAGAGAGTTGTGGGCTGTTTGGAAACCAAAACAGTATTTGCTGCGTGAGCAAGAAGACAGCAAGGAGCCTGGGTATGGCTTAGCTTAACTGTTCTGTACTAAAGCTGTTTGGTGCTGTGAAACTAAAACCGAAACTCCTCTCATCTGCTTGTGTTTTGCATTTGGAACAGATTTCTTTTCAGATGGGGAGCGGGAGTAGAACTCCTTAGCATCAGAGCAGGTTAATAATAATACATTAAATACTAATTCTCTAATAGTTATTTCAAAAAAATCTTTCTTAGTGAGCACCTAAAAGGCAAAAGGAACATACATGCCAAATTTCCAGTTTGTAGGCTTTATGGTTCTGGAGATTTTATGATGATGCTTGAATGGTATTTGCTTATATATAGAATAGGAAGACAGAAATGGCATCCCATTTTAGATGAGGATGATGAACCAAATTTTTCAAAACCAATAGATCAGTTCATGACTGAAATAATAAGGAGGGGGTTCTGTCTTTCTGTGTCTGCCTTCTATGATAAATTACTTTTCTCAGTAAATTGTAATACATTTGTTTTTTCTCTTATGAGATCTTCTACTTCTCCTCCTCCTCCTCCCTTTTCCAATAAGGGGGATAAGACAAAAGAGAGATATCAAAACTTCCTTTAGAGGATATGTAATTAAAATGTAATTCAAAACAATATAGACACTCAAAAATATTAAACCTGTCTCCAAAAAAAGTTAATGTATGAAATGCCTTTTTGTTAAAAGATAGTGAGAAAAGATAAAGAGAGAAGTTTCTTTTATTATAAATCTGCCTTCCTAGATCAGCCTGATTTATATCAATTAAGGCCCTGTCACACTGGCCAACGGATGCAAAACGTTTGTAAAAAGGACACAGCGGACGAGAAAAATGTTCCATCACGTTGTTATCCGCTCTCAAAAGGGGCAAAAAAAATTGCATAACCAGAGCGGATAACACAGAAAGGAACGGACGGGGGAGGACGCAGGGCGGATGGAAAGTGGATGCTCCACGGAAGCCTAGTGGATGGAAGCAGATGAGAGCGGATGGCACATCTCGCAAGGCTTCCGGGGGAGAGCAGAAAAGCGGACGCGGAACGGAAAGAGCGGATGCAGAGCGGACGCTGAGCGGATGAAGCGGATGCACAGTGGAACCTAGCGGAAGCCTAGCGGATGCCTAGTGTTCACTGCGCATGCGGGAGGATGCATTGGCGTCAGCCCGCGCGGATATAAAGGGAAGCAGCTCACAACAGGTCACAATTCAGAGGAAAGACCTGCTTCCAGACACATTACATGCCTTGCAGCCTGCCTGCCTTGCCAGCCTGCATGCCTGCCAGCCTTGCTGGCCTGCCTGCCTGCCAGCCTGTCTTCCAGCCTCCCTGCCAGCCTTGCTATCTGCCTGCCTGGCCTGCCAGCCTTGGTGCCTGCCTGCCTGCCCTGCCTGCCAGCTGCTGCCTGCCTGCCTGCCAGCTTGCTGCCTGCCTTTCTGCCAGCCTGCCTTGCCAGCCTTGCCTGCCCAGCCTGCCTGCCTGCCTGCCAGCCAGCCTTGCTGCCAGCCAGCAACCCCACAACCATGGGAAGAAGAAAAACCTCAGCCATCTGCTGCCAGCCCTGGCAAGAGGGACAGGGCCACCCTCCCCACCCCCTGGCCCTCCACTCTGCTTCTGCTGGGCTTCTGTAGCACAGGCCTCACTCTTCTGGGGCTGGAGCTTCTGCTGCTTCTGCTTCTGGAGGAAGCTGATGATGGATGCTTCTGGCGGTGGTGCTTTCTGCTGGTGCTTATTTCTGCTGATGCTACTTCTGGCGGTGGTGCTTCTGCTGGTGCTATATCTGCTGATGCTGCTTCGGCGGTGGTGCTTTCTGCTGGTGCTTACTCGCTGAAGCTGCTTCCGACGGTGGCTGCTTCTGCTGGTGCTTACTCTGGCTGAAGCTGCTCCTGTCCTGCTGTCCTGTCGTGCTCCTGGTCTTGCTCGTACCCTTGCTGGTCTGCTGGTGCTCGTCTGTCCTGCTGGTGCTCCTCATGGTCCTGATCGCTGCTCGCTTGGTAGCTGCTGGCGCTGCTGGTGCTTACTCTTGCTGCTGCTGATCCTGCGTCTGCTGGCTGCTGCTGCTGCTGCGTGGCAGTGATGATGATCCCTGGCTGGTGGCTGCGTGGCTGCTGCTGCTGCTGCTGATCTCTGCTGGTGCTGCTGCTGTCTGTTTGGTGTGGAAGGGAGCAGCCCCTACAACCTGGAGCCCCTCTGATGAGGCCCATGTGCGTCCTGCCAAAAGGGAGGAAGAGGCAGACAGACCTAGAGAACGGCGACCTGAGAGCGAAATACTCCATCGAGGAGGAACATGAGGATGAGGTGCTGAGAGCTGGCTGAGGAGGAGAATGAATATCTTTGTGGAAGGGACACAGCGCTCTATAGGCGACACCAAAAGGAAGGCAGCGCTGCTGGAGAGAGAAGCGCGGAGCCGTTGGGGCAACACTTCGGAAGGTGCTGCTTGGCTCGCTGGAAAACATATGCACTGCCTGGTACGGGAACGCCTGCCCAGACCCTCATAGGAAATCTGGCAGCCGCGGTCAAGCCTGACTGGAACAGGAGAGACGCTACGTCATGGCCGAAAGTACAGCTTCTGGAGGGTGAGAGATCCACCACCGGAGGAGCAGCCCCTCTGACAACCACGCCTCTGCTCAGGCAGCTGCTGAGAGCCAGCTCCTCTTCCGAACAGGATAGTAGTCAGCTCCTGTGTCCAGGCAGGTTCATGTGGAGGCTTCCCACGGACGGAGGGAAACCTCCCTGACTAGCTGTTCTAAAACTGTGGCGAGAGCGCTGTGGAGGACTGCCCTGGTGCCAGGCTGGGAGAAAGGAGACGGCACTTCCTACCACAGCTCCCCAACTGCATCCACCCCCCCAGCTACCACCTCCATCAGAAAGGCAGAGAGACCAAAAAGGAGGGACTAGAGCACAACTAGTCCTGCGGCTGAGGATCAGGGACCAGCCATCCGGAGCACCATAGACTATCCTCTCTCAGCTGGTACACACAAGTGCCCCCATCCTCCAATCGCAAGCCCTTCCTGCACCTATTGTGAACAGACCCTCATGGACATGGCGGAACCCACAGTACCAGGTGGTGAAGGACAAGGACACTGAACTGGCTTTCACAACCCTCCAGATCCAGATGAACCGTGCTTTCCACCAGTCCAGGGTCTGGTCTCCTCGCACCCCAGGTGAATGTCCCTGACCGATTTCCAAGGGCTTCCACAGGGCCGCCCCACCAGTGGCTACGCGCTACCAGGAGGTCGCAGCTGCCCTTCCCACGTCGCCAGGCACAGGCTCAGTATCAAGACGCCACCGTTGTCACTGGTTTCCAACTGAGGCCACCAGATGCCCACCCACGCCAATGATGCCACTGACAACACCGAATGCCTACCATGCACTGTTGCCACTGATGGCCACCCAATTGTTCCCACCGATGGCCACCACATGCCAGTCCTCACCCGCAGCTGCAGACCAGACAGCCCCACTACACTGCTCTTCCTCCCCCCCAGGTGGAGGAAAGAGCTCTCAACACAAGGGGATCTGCGGGGGCCCCCTTGTGAAAGCCAGCTGGTCTGAGAGCCTTCCCTCAACACACCCGTCACCTGTGTCCTCATCGGGGCCAGGCACCCCAGTGGGCTTCAGACCAGCACTCCAGCAGCAGCCACCTCCACAGCACCTGGAACCCTTCCCCCTAAGACTGGGCACACCTCTGAGTGACAGAAGAAGAGTACCAGAAGACTGGGTGGTCTACTGTAGACTTTATTTGGACACCTGCTTGGGTCATTTTTTTTTACAGCTTGTTATTAATAAAGAATTTATCTTTGCTTACCACACTTGCCTTCATTTATTTTTTGTAAATAAAGTCTTGGTGGAAACTTTTAGAAATGGTTTAGCCTTTGCATGCTTGTGGGATGGGTTAAGATAGCTTGTGGATGGGTTAAGATAGCAGTGGGGTGGGCAGGGATACCTTTTGGGATGGTTAAGATAGCTGTGGATGGGTTGAGATAGCAAGTGGGATGGCAGCGGATACCTTGGGATGGGTTAAGATAGTGTGGATGGGTTGAGATAGCGTGGGATGGGCAGGGATACCTTTGGGAATGGGTTAAAGATAGCTGTGGGATGGGTTAAGATAGCTGTGGGATGGGTTAAGAATAGCTGTGGGATGGGTTAAGAAACTGTGGGATAGATTAAACTCCAGTGCAAGCAATAGTGGGACTGTATGGTCCACCCTCCAGGTGCCACACTATGGCCCTTTATTAATGAAATAACAATGTAGCATTCTCCACACATGTTCACATAAACACAAACTCTTTAAATTTAAATGCCCTGTTCAT